>JABXWE010020292.1:0-50618 GCA_014611495.1 Limonius californicus | reverse complement strand
TGCCTTTAAAAATACAAATACTTTAGGAAAACAGTTTTTTAATAACCTTAAAGATAAAAAAAAATTAAATTGTGAATCAAACTAGTATACCAAATAGATTGTAATACTTGTGATGCTAATTATATTGGCCAAACTAAACAAAGATTAAAAACCAGAATAAATCAACATAAAAATTCTATTAAAATTAAGATTAGTTCTCCAAATAAACCTACAACCGCCCTTGCTGGTCATACTATTGATAACTTTCACAACTTTAATTTTGAAACACCCAAAATATTACAGAGAGAATCAAATTAAAAAAAAGACTGGTATATGAAATGCTTGAAATAAAAAAAAGCCCTACTGCTATTAATTATCAAACTGATATTGAAAATTTAAATATAATTTATCATAACTTACTGTAACAATTAAATATTAAAAAAAATATGTTTAGCAAATAAATATTGGCAAATATTTTCAGTCTATAATTTATTTCCTAGTATATTTTGATAACTTGTATTTGGTAAAATGTAATGTAAGGGATCTTTCGCATTAAAATTATTGTCTGTTCGCTCATGTTAAACACATGTACCTATCATGGTGGTTATATGAAAATGTAATTTAATATAAATAAGTAATATTTGTTTAAAAATGTGTTTTACTATTGATATTTGACAAATTAATATACCGAAAATTGCTCTTTATCTTATTAGGTGAGTCAGTTGTATTTTTTTGCTGTTTTATTAATTCTTTCACAAGCTTATTTTTTCAGATATTACCTAATAATAAATGTATGCTTGTTCGTTTTGAAAAAGCTAATTAATTTAGGGAAACGTAAACAGAAAAAATTTTAAAACAAATTTTTAAAATGTATGTAAAATTTTTTATTGGTTCTTTTTTTAATATGTTTTCACAATGTACAACATTATTGTAACTAAAAATAAAACATTGTGATATTTGGCTGATCTGGTCTTGATAAATAATAATTATTAATACATATTTCTATATTGCAAAAATGAATTTACATTTATATATACAATATAGCATACATCACTTCAAAGCTTCCGATCTAAAGGATAAATGTAATTATTCTTTCAAATAAATACAAATACAGCAACATTCTCTTTCTGGTCTACTCATTGTAGTTCTAGTGTCAAATTAATTACCATTTTTTAAATATTTTAATAAGGGTTTTAATTGTTAACAGCTGCGTTGTCCCTGACTCCTATCTGCTAATTAGCTTAATTATTATATTTTAAGAAATGTTACCGAATAAAACATGGGATGTAACCTACGGGTTCAGCTACTTACATAAATTGATATTTGCTTTGGTTATTTTTTTACATGCATACCCACAATATGTTGCTTTAAATGACGCACAATCAACTTATCATAAAAGATGGCCGCATATGCAGTATTAATTGTAATTCAATAATATCGCAGAATTTAGTTTTTTAAATGTTTTTATGAGCGTAAGTACGAATTGTTGTTAGTTGAGGTAGCGGTGTAATGTCGAGAACTACTTGTGTATAACAGTTCTGTTATTGTTACGTTATCTGTACCTGTGCTATTTACTCTACTGACGGTACATATTCTGCTGATACATGGAGTGCAAGTGCCATTCGTAGTCTGACGGGTGTTGTGCATTTATTGAATTCGTATGAGACATCTCGGAAATACGTTGACTGGAAGCGATCGCCAGGAAGACGCTTCCGTTTCCTTGCCAATATTGAATATACTGCTTTTTGTAGAACTTTAAATTGTTAGTAGCCGTTTTTTAATATAGGAAATCGTGCATCAGTACGTATGGCTAATAAATTATATAACAGAAACGAAGTATCAAAATAATAGGTAAAATGTTTCCGTAATTATTAATAAATCTAAAAGCCATTAAGTAATGGAAATTAATTTTTACGTACATATTCCATTTCATATTTCCTATTAAAGTGCAATCTTTTGTTTCCATTCATTCATACTACCGCCCCCCCCCCGGAACTGCTTTCGCATTACTTCAGGGGGATGCGGGCGTCCCTTACACACTAACCATTTATGCAACATGCACCCAAAACTTAACTAAGAGAAATGCCAGTTTTTCCAATAATTTAATATATAGCAGATTCTATCCCCCGTTAGGGGTCACGTAATATATTTATTAAAAAAACAATCAGTAGTCTATGATTATGTCTAGTGTCACAGTAATACAACCTACAAAGATCTGGTGTCTTATAGAACTTACGAGATGCGGGGATTATACAACCAAAAATACATCAAGGTATGCATTACGGTCTACATGTATTTTAAATGTATTATACAAGGCGAATTCAATAGGGGTAGTGAATCTACAAAATCAGATATGCGATTTTGCCTGACAGGTTTTATTCTATAACAAACTTTCCATTGTAGCAACTTGTGTAATCTGAATTCAGGTAGGGTATCGAAGGCGTTCATTTGTGGCTTCTATATGACGTTTCCCGATTACATAGCATTTTCAGTGCTTCTGTACGGCGAATCAATTAACTACACGAAATCAATAATTTCAATATATCTAAGAGGATTTCTCCGTCATTACACCACATATTTAGACAGTCAAAAGTTAGAGTCTTTCTATGTTGCATTTGGAAGTATAATATGCGATTAGTTACATCAAGATATAATTGCGTGTCAACTAAATTACCGATAGTGGTTTCATAGCGTCATAACGAGAAAATCGAGAGAAATGCCCGCTTCTTCTGTAATGATTAGTATAAGATAAATAACAGCAAATTTTATTATATAAAAAAAGATGGGTTCCACTATGGAAATTTTGATACTTAATTAAATTTTTGTGTTTCTATAGATCTAGACGGAGGCCTCCTAGAAAATGTACATAGATATACATATCTGAGAAGAGAAATAAACAGTGAATTAGACCATTCCAAAGAAATCAAGAGGCGTATAGAAATAGCTCGTGCTGGTTTTATTAATATGCGACGGATATTGTGTAATCCAAAATTATCAGTAGGTATTAGAATAAGGACTTTAAAGTGCTACGTCTCACAGTGGGACAAATAGTGTGAAAATCGCGACATCGGTCGAAATTAAAGTTTCTTTTACGGCTTTGAGAAGTATATACACCTGTCATATAGACTCTGGTGAACCTACCAATGAATTTGACGCCAAGGATGTCTTTTTTTCATCTTTTTTTTTTGAATTAATCAGTTCAAAAACGAGCTCAAAAATCTGCTGTTTTAAGGGAAATTCATGATTAATTGGGTTGCGTTTTTCGCAACGCAATCAGGTCGGGGAGAATCTTTGAGTCTTATATTTTTAATATTCTCATTTTACATACTTTAGAAGTGAATAGTGTCAAGAAATAGAAAAATTCTATGTAGGTACTTTAGTAGTTGGTGCATGTTAGTTTTCTTTGAAATAACGTGTTTTTCGACAGAGTTTTTGAGAAATTCAAACCGTACAAAAAAGTTCCGAGTTGTTCCGAAAACAGACTTCACAGGTGTTTACCTTAGGTATTTGGTGAGAGAAATACGAAAGAATTATATCCGACTACGTCCGAGTGCGCCCGCTGGTCATGTTTGAACAGGTGCCCTCCAGGGTCAAAGTGCAACCAAACGCAGTGTTTGCATGGCCGTAGCTAGGATGTCATTTGTTTTTCAGATCTCTCTTTCTGGTCGAATGAGACGACCAAAGTTAGAAAAGGATAAAAGAGCCCGCAGTTTGCCCCTTTCTTTTATCCTTTTCTAACTTTCGTCGTATCATTCGACCAGAAAGAGAGATCCGAAAAACAAATGACCTGCTAGCTATGGCCATGAGTGTTTGGTGCCTTTGTGTTCTTAATATTGTTTTATCGTTGTTTCATTTCGTTCTCCGTCCTGACCATTCTTAGATTATTATTACAATGTTCGGGACAAACCGTGAGTTCTTCAATTTTTTAAAAATCCTACTGATCCATTAAATTTTCTAATTCTAAGAGAGGAAATTTTGCTCTACATCTCTCCTGCGAATGTCTCGCAGAGTAACATTTTGCTGCTTGAAAATAAACTGAAATCATTTTGTGCTCATTTAAAAAGGAAGTGGGTAGAATGTGATTATAGGAAAGAATATTTTCTTAAAAAAAATGAAGATTGACTCAATAGAACTTTTCCAACTTGTCCAAGTCACAGTACTTCATTTTGAGAGATGCCACTTTGAAAGCAGGATTGAAAATCTTTCCCTCTTATTACCAGCTCAGCAAAGCCAAGAAGGAATGTTATCCTGAAAAACGTGAGGTAACTGAGTGGGAAGCAAAGGTTCCTCTTCAATCTCTCCTGAACCATACGGCCTCAAGAATACTGTCAATCACCCCCACGGATGAGAACCTAACAAACGGGAAAAACTTGAAGCTTATTTCAAAATGGGGATGCGATGGCTCATCTAGCCACAGTGTTTACAAATAACCTTTCTCATCGAACAGTGGCAATAATGCGGATGACTCAGCGATGTACTTGACTACACTAGTCCCGATCAGGTTAATGGACACAGACGACTCATCAATTGTTTGGGAAAACCTGAGACCCTCGTCCATACATTTCTGTAGACCTGTGAAATTTGTGTACTGCAAAGAAACTCGAGAAATAATCAAACTAGAAAATGAACGAATGGAATTAGAAATTGCGTCGCTAATCCCTACACATATTAATCAAGTAAAAATAGAACACGAAGTTTACATGACAATGATCGAGGGTAAGACCATAAATGCTGTGACTGACACAAGTTCATCCATGCGCTGCTATGTGTGTGGTGCAACACCAACAATGATGAACGACTTGAAGAGAATTGACACAAGAACTCCTAATGCAGAGCATTACAGGTTTGGCATTTCTCCTCTCCACCCCAAAATTCGATTTTTCGAGTGCCTCTTGCATCTTTCTTATAAGTTGGACTTAAAAAAGTGGTCAGCAAATACAGATTTGCACAAGAAGCAACAGCGAGAAGGAAAAATGAAAATACAAAAACAGTGTAGAGGTGAACTGGGTCTTCATGTTGATCGGGTGACGCAAGACTGGAACTTACAACGATGGCAATATGGCACGAATGTTTTTCGACGATCCCAAGGCTACGGCAAAAATCGCTGGACTTAGTGAGGAGGTCATCAGAAGATTTGCAGTTATCTTACAAGCGATTTTTTTTCAGGTAAACCGGTTTGTTTCAAAAAATTCGGATCATTTGCCCGAGAAACCGCTGAAATTTATGTTAAGCATTACGTGTGGTGTTAACATGCCACCAACTGTGCATAAAGTGTTGATCTATGGGGAGAAAATAATCGAAAGCTTTATTCTTCCAATTGGAAAATTCTCGGAAGAGGTTAAAGAAGCTCTTACAATAAAGGTTTTCGCCACTGCAAAGAGTTCAGAGCCAGAAAAATGTTGCGAAAATCAACAAATGAGGATATTCTGAATAATCTGCTTGTCAGCTCTGATCCAAGGATTTCAACACTCAGACCACACTGTTCGTTTCAAAATTCAATGGCCAAGAAGTTATTCCCAGAAACCCAAACGTTGCTTTTTGTTGCTGATGATGTCCCCGAAAAAGATGACCCTGGTTCAGATTTTTTGGATGTTTCGGAAAAATGTGAAGAGGTAGAAAAACAAGATTCCTTGTGTTCAAGACCCCGAATTCCTTGTGTTGAAGACCCCGAATTCCTAGAAGCAACGGATAATGTGGTGGAAGTTGACTAAAAGTACCTTATTTTACTAATTTCATTGCTGAAGTTTCTTCAGTTGCGAAGTAGAAATTTTTCTTTTCTTTTTTCCAATACATATTTACACATTTATTTTGTATGTGATTTTTTCCTACTCGCCAACAAAACACAAATTGTATTAAATATTATGTGAAATATTATTTCATGTGAAACTAAATAAAACCAAAGATGGTTATTCTATGGGCTCTGGCTTCTTTCGCATCACTCCTATCGCCAAACGGATTTCACCATTCGATTTAGCACGAAAGAATACATAGAATATAACCCACGTTGAAGTTTTTATAGGGGAATAACTGGATGAAAAAGCCACGTCCAGTAAACCGCCCGTTTCGTCCCACTGTGGCGTCTGGTCGTTACTCTTGTACGGGTGCGAGTCCTGGACCCTCAAGAAAGACGACCTAAATAAACTGCAGGCTGAAGAAATGTGGCAGTATAGAAGAATGTTAAGAATAAGCTGGGTACAAAGAGTAACGAATGTAACAGTACTTGACAGGATGAACACCCGCCCACAGCTAGTAAATACAGTGAAGACAATAAAAACGGCATACCTCGGACACTTAATGAGACATGAGGAATACGATTTATTACAACTTATGATACAGGGAAAAATGAAAGTAAAAGAGGTATCGGTCGCAAAAGAAAGTCTTGGCTAAGAAACATTAAAGAATGGACCAAACAAAATGGACCAACACTATTTCACAAAGCATAGAGACGGATATGCCATAATGGTCGCCAACCTCAACAGAGACGGCACCTAGGAGGAGGAGGTTTCTATAGAAAATTAATTCGTTTGCAAAGTAGTAATTTGTGCAAAATATTTTGAAGCTCGTAGGTTATTCTTAGATTTATATGCAGCTGTGGTTGATATGACGATATAAAACGAACGAAAAGAAAAGTACTTTCTGGAATTTAAATATGCAGACTTTTTTGCGCTGTACTGTAGTCGAATTTATTACAACAAAGGCTATGAGATTATACGCCCTAACCATAAAAAGAGATAAGTAGAAACTCCCTCGCTCTTTTTGTACAAATTAACTAATGGGACAAAAACAGCGACGGAGTATCTACTTGTCTGTTTTTAAGCTTAGGAGGTCTTAACCCAGAGCCGTCATATAATATAAATTCGACAATGCTGCTAATTCAAATAAACCAAAGAGATCTGTCGTGTACATACATAAGTCAGAGAATCCAAGTGTAAGCTTTTATAAGGGCAAACTAATATTGTCTGAATGCTAGGATGCGAATAGCAGCCAATGTAAAAAGTAATGCGTATAGTGTACTACAAAGTAAATTGATTACGAACTCTTGGTATCGTGCTGTTTCTGTGAAAATTAGACAAATCTTGATACTTCAGTTGCATGCAATATATTCTTACAGGATGGTAGTTTGTAATATAGTGAAACATTTTCACTACATCAAATCCAAATATATATTATAAACGTAGGTTCATTTTAAAGTATTTTTTATACTAATGGTAATTTTTTCCACTATTATAATTTTGGATTTGTTGTTAAGTAATTAAAACAGCATGAAGGTCGCCTATTAACGTAGTTACAGTGGCCATAGCAAACCTGAATATTAGTTTATATTGAGGCACGTTAGTACTCTGTTAGTTAGTTTAACCCATAGGATACTTTAAACTCGTTGCAGGAGCAACCTTAAAATATAATAAATTAACTGTGTCGAGATATGTACTTAAAGTGTTCAGTAATCGTTCATACATACAAGCACGAAGGAGTCGGTACATAGGTTTCTGAGTTCACTACCATCCGGGCTAAAGTTAACAGTTCATCGATTTTCCATATTAATAAAAGTTAAAAAAAATGAATCTTCCACTGGAAAAACTGTAGGACAATTTTTATACTTATGCTATTTCCGCTAATGCGGAAAGCTCAAAAAGTATGTATATGTATCTTAAATTCGAAGTTCTACGGTGAAAGTAGAAATATCTAGGTTAAATCCATAATTTAATTATTTTCTACTGTAACGAAGTCGAGTCCGAAAAAGACCTTTTTTATATGTCTTGTCTAGTTAAATAAATTTTCGTATTTTGTAACGGATCGCTCAATATTTTTTGATGTATTGGATTATTTAGTGTTTCTATATATTTCTATACTCCAACATTGAAATCTTCTCTCCGAAAATATAACTCGTGGCGGAACTCGTCACTGCAATTTAAATGTAATTCCACAGTACTGCATTTGGGATTAGGGTAGTGGGTTACAGCTTTCGGTCGGGTTTACAAGTCGATATCGATCGCACGCCGGCCCGTAAGCTTCCCAATTTGCAGTTCCCTTGTTAGGTTCCCAAAATTGTTTCGTATAAATAAAGTAAAATGGCATCATGATCGTCATAACACCATTGCGACCGGTTTTACCATTACATCGAAATTTTATTCATAAATGTACCAGATAGGCGAGATGCAAGTTGTGTACCGTGCAAACATGCGTAGTTACTAACTAATCCTGTACATGTTTATGGATTTCGGATAGGAGCCCATCTTTGCGATGTGTGTTCAACGCCTTACGTAATAGATATGTTTAAATGCGACTTTTGTTAAGATAAGGTTTGGGCATAAAGAAAAACTTGAGACTGGCGAAAACGATGTGAAGTTAGTACTGTACATGAGTACGGCGGGTTCTTAAAAAATAATAAACAAACTTACTTCTTTGCTAGGAATATATCTTGTTTATTGTGGCTTTTCTCTGTAGATAACCCAATTGAACATATAATAATGCTGCATTATACAATACCGTTTTACGGGTAGTTGCAGTTATGTCAGTTATGTCACTAAACATAAGTAACCGATATAAATCCTTCTATATCTACTTCGACCCACTCTCTGAACAACAATAAAATTACGTAGGCCGTTTTTTACATGCGCACCAACCATATTTAGAGGAAACTGTCATATTTTTAAATTAACCCTAATAGTAGTTTTGTAGTAGCTTCGTATAAGTTCTAAGTAAATAATCATTGCTTTAGAAATCCGGCGAAGGGATTTTGAATAAACGGGCATTTGAATAGAAATGTTTTTAAGAAAGGATGGGTACCATTTTAAACTTGGACAATTGTAATACAGTAGTTTACATGAGAAATTATTTTGACAGGATTCTACCGAAATATGCAGGATCTGTATGCTAAGAACTTGGATATTGCATTCAGTAAAAAGTGTTTATTTGGTGGTGATGGAAAGGCACAAGAGAGAGAAGGAATTGGTTTATTATTTCAAGTAGAGAAATTGCGCAAATGTTTGTTTATAATTACTGCTTAATTGGCGTTACACTTAGGTGTTACCTAAATTTCTTAAATGCCTGGAAACAACTGGAAGTGCTGCAGAATGCTATAGCAGCTGCGAACTCCATGAATAATGTTCTTTGATTACTCGTTGCCTTCATTTGACTACTCGAAATCCTTCGATTGAAAGTTTCCGCTATAAAAGTTCTTAAAAAAAACGAGGAAGTTGGAAATTGAATGTAGGCAGTATCTTTTGAAACTCATTTTACCCTTTAATTTGCAGAACTTCAGCAAAGATTCTTTTTTACCATTATGTTATTCAGTAAAACAGTCACCTACAGACGCAATCTGGTTTTTTGCTTCTGATAGTCAAAGAAATGTTATTTAAAAGATTAAGATTCGCATCCATTTGTAATTAAAGAAACAAATCACGTATAATCAAAAAATTTAAATCAGTTGGTACCTACGAAAATTCCTTTCGGTGCCTTTTAAATTTACTTGTGTTTTTTTTAATGTAACTTGACTTAGCTACAAATACACTAAAATTATAAAATGTAAAAGATACTGTCATGAAACTCCCGCCCATGTTTTCAAAAATCTGTACGAGTAAACAAAGTTTATTGCGTCATATAATATTAAAATTCTTCCTTTTAAATCTTCTAAATTATGCATTCGTGTTTTAAAGATAGATAGCCTTTTTCAAATAAGGAAGTAGGAAATAATTAAGTGTTGTAAAAATCTCCCAAAAATTTAAATTTGTTTAATTGTAAGATGTAAATGTCCGGTGCTATTGAAACTGCTTTCTTGTATCTCGTCATTGTGGAGTTTGTTTACAAAATACTAAGTAGAACATATTATTGTAATACCTACTTCACATGGTAAATTGTATCCTAAAAAATTATTGGGTAAGTGAGGCTTCTGAAAACTGCAACTCTAATCCCAATATTTTCGAAAACTTTAAAATAATGTGGATTCGCGATACTCTTATCATCGCTTAGATTGGGAATGTAGATATCCCGTAAAGTATAACCAAACTCTTGTCTAGTTTACCATTAACCACTTGTAGTACTGCGCTGGGGTATTGCAATCCGGTGATAATAGTTTTTGGTAAATTTGGAATGTTTAAGGGAACACTTCCACATTGTTTTTAACCATGCCTAGTATGTACTGCAGCTGAACCCACTTTCTTTTTTATATATGTAAGTGTTCTTCTGGATGAGCTGTATTAGCTATATACAGAACTGGCCACATGGTCACTATATTTACAACATTAATGTGCCATTGGAAATCCTCATTCGATAAGTACCTTGTCATCGATTGATAGTAAGTCGTGGGACAGTTTTCGCTTTAATCGTGTGAGGATTCGTTTATTTCCTAGTAATTAACTGACAGCATTGGAAACTCACTTCTATTACTATTAAATGTTTTAATGCACTTTTTAATAAATATTTGAATTGCTGGTATTGGCACTTCCTAATACCCTCTTGTAATTGATCTCGTTGGTTCATCCTTCAGTTTTGCTCTAATTGTTTCAATAACTTTAACATTATGAAGTCGAATTCTTCAAATCGGTTTTTAATTGTCCACATTTCAGACTATTTTAAAATATCCTTAAAAAGTTTACGAAAATGTGTACAAAAATGTTATGGTTTCTTCAATATTTGAAAATTTATCAATGTACTTCAACAGCTACGAGAATAATTCCATCTTCATTTAGCAGCATTTGTTCATATTGATAATAGAATTATTTTTATCTTTTTGATTAACTTATTAAATTAGTTTAGCGCAATGCTGTAAAAATATTATGGAGCTATATTATGACATTGAATATGAAGATGAAATGGTAAGTTGAAATATCACCGCGAAATTTAAAAAAGGTCACGAAATGGTAACCGCTAGTCTTTGATTACTGGTACCTATAATTTATCCACGAATGGGTATAAAAATTACAGTCAGTTTAATTCTATTTCTGAAACAGGGCAAGCAACTGGTTAGAGTGGTTGAGATGCGTTGCAGTCTGTCGCTTTAAAACTCATCCGAGGTCAATTTGCTAAATCTGCGTCTTAGCTTCATCTACTGTGCCTTATCGCGTTAGATTTATAAATTATTATCGGATTTACTTATTTATTAATCCTTGTGTTACCGAGTTGAGTAATTCAGGATTACTTAGAGGTATTACACTACATCAGTTAAATACGTAGCCGGCCTCGGTGGTCTAGTGGTTAGCGCTTTTGCCTTTAGATCCGAGGGACGCGGGTTCAAACCTGGCTGAGGTCGGCGAGATTTTTCTAGCGGGGAAAAATCTGAAAATGCGCCTTCTGTCGGATAAGAAGTAAAGCCGTAGGTCCCGTGCCACTACGATGTATGACACGTTAAAAATCACTACTGGAGTTGGAATTACCCCAGATAGGCAAAATTCTTAGTTAGGGTGTACAATGGGCCAAATGTGGCCTAAGTGCATAGACATGCTTGGAAAACCGCGTCCTAGACCTCGCTCTTTCAAAGCAAGCAAGCAGTTAAATACGTGAAATTATACTTCGTATTGTCAGGTGGCTGTTACAAAATTATTAGGTGGCACACTAGCACGGTGTATGTAAAATTAATACGTAGTTACATTTTACATTTTAATAAAAGGATATTGCAATATTAAAAAATAATCTGCAATGTAATATCCTTGCATGCTATCATTTTAATAGTAAATTTGGTAATCTCATTAATATATTTGTTTTTCAATAAACAAAAATTTCCTCTGCGTTTCATTATTCTGAAATACATAAATATGCAAATGAGGCATATTTTTTATACAAAACAAAATAAAATGTTTTAAACCTTGTTTCTTGGTCATTTTATGACATACATAGCTATGTTCATATAAAAGACAGAACTTAATTTGCATTACGCAATAAGCGCAAATATATAAGAAAAATCAAGACGTTTGGCGTTGTATAATTTGCTCGCTGATGAACTCCCAATGCAACAGTTGCAATTTCTTCTGTCCGTTTTCCTTATTATTTTGCATTTCCTCGTGTTTAATTTAAAACCGGATAATAGAGTTTAGTGTAGTGCAAATTCAGAGGGAACGAAAAACTTGAAACGAGGGGTTTAACATTGCAAGCAGGGACGGTAATGAAAAAATAAATTCATTTTTGACAGGTTCTTACAAAACCTTTCACCCTAGATTCTTAAGTATTCAGGTCTCATCTTTCGGTTATATCCTAAATGAGAGTAATTCGTAATTCCTGGATGTTCAAGATTCGTTCGGGCGTTCTTTGTAGAGAACTAATAATACCGTATTGGAAATGAACTTGTTCAGTCGTCATCCGTTCCGATATCGAATTGTTAAAATTGAATGGTTGATTGGATAGGTAATTGTCTATTATTTACGATAATGTAAATGGCTGGGTACAATATAACTCGGAAATGTCATCGAAGGCGTGCTTTTGTTATTTTCCCAAATCTTCTTTCTTGGAAAAAGTTTTTGTTACGGGATTTATAAACGCCTCGTTTCGGATTACTTGAAGAGCTTTTCGGTGACTGTATTATATAAGGGTATCGTGCGTGCATTCGATTTCTAAAAGGAAAGCCGAAATATCTGGCCTTTTTATGTTCCCATAGTTATCGACTTCTTTGTCCTCTAAAGTGCCATCGTTAGTTTTCTGTCTGCAAAACTCGTATACATAATATTAAACAAGATTCAGTTTTGAAAACTCTGGACGCGTTTGAAAACGAATTCAGGTAGAAATAGCGAAAGAAATTGTTAAGGAGAACGTATACCTATAGCTGTAGAGGTAATAGCCATTAGGGGCCTCAAGGGGCTACCTAAGTGGCCCAAAATAAGATAAAATTAGCGTTTTCTATTGTTACATCAGCAGTACAAGTAGCGGTAATATGTAACATTTCTGCATGTGGGTTTTTAATTACCACGAACTACTATCCTTTAATAATATAATGCATACGATCTCAATGTCAAGATTTATCTAAAAGCATAACAATGTACTATACGCATTGTCTTTTACTGTGGCTGCAATTTGTTTTCCACCGTTCCACGGCTCTAAACGCCGGAAATAACTGGGCAAGAAATATAATGCTTTGTCTATGTAAAAAGCAATATTCAATTTTAAATTACTGTGTCAATTTAGGATCCCTCCATTTCGTGTTTATCTTTTTAATAATAACATACATATTATATTTGTATATATTAGAATTATGTATTTTAAAGTGAAACTACTCAGACTTGGAAACAAGGTAAAATCATAAATTATTGCTTGTCCTTGTTCAAAAGTTCTTTCTTTGAAAAGCATTTCAGAAAATATTACTTCAAGTGTTAACACAGTGTTACGCCTAAGAATGTATTAAATATTAATCTGGTTGTTACGGTTAACTTAACCCATAGGCTTTATGCGGAAACTTCTATGCAATTTGTTTTGAGGTATTTAGATTTGAGACTATCTATCAGTACACGGTACGCTAGCCGGCCTCGGTGGTCTAGTGGTTAGCGCATTTGCCTTTAGATCCGAGGGACGCGGGTTCGAACCCGGCTGAGGTCGGCGAGATTTTTCTAGCGGGGAAAAATCTGAAAGTGCGCCTTCTGTCGGATAAGAAGTAAAGCCGTAGGTCCCGTGCCACTACGATGTGTGACACGTTAAAAATCACTACTGGAGTTGGAATTACCCCAGATAGGCAAAATTCTTAGTTAGGGTGTACAATGGGCCAAATGTGGCCTAAGTGCATAGAGATGCTTGGAAAACCGCGTCCTAGATCTCGCTCTTTCAAAGCAAGCAAGCAAGCAAGCAACACGGTACGCTATCAAAGGAAAGTGGTTTCTTAGTCGTGCCACAATATGTGGGTATTATGTGTGTTAATACATTTTTACTCGAATTACTGATGATAGTAAAATATATGTAATTATATTAAATGTCACTCCATTAAGGTTATAATTCATGTTGAATAAAATAACTAATTAATATTTGGGGAAGAACCACATTTTTGGATGAACTAATATTTTTCGAATTATTTTTGTTGTACACAACATTTTCTTCGAATAGAAATTAATGCAATCAGTATTTCAGTGACTAACTTTTTTCAATAAATGACATTTTTATGTTTAAAAGATTATATGTAGGTATATAGATTACAGCATTATGATTCACTAAATATGCATTTGAATGTGGGGAAACATTTCTCAGACTGCATTATTGTAGAAATAATATTGTTTGGAAATTCTATTGTTCCAAAGTGTAAATTTTTTGCGTTATTAGAATAGACCAATCCATAAATAGTTCAGCTTATTAGAAACATAATTAGTAACTTAAAATTAAGAGCAATTGACTAACAACAGTAACACCTACCTTATACATTCTTAAACATAAGAACAACTGCTCGAAAAGAAAATTTATACAGATTACAACTCATTTCCGGAATACTAGGACCGTGTTTGTTACTTCCGTTTCCAGGGATACTGAAGCACATCAGTGATAGGTTTTAGTTACAATAGTCGAACCTACACAAATGAAAATGTATGTCAGGTAAGTGGCGGCGTAAAAGTTTAAACATTATCCGAAGCGACTGGAGAATCGAAATTTAAGACACCATTGATAACGAATTTGCAAAATAAATACACGTACATAAATACATATATGTACATGTAATGCATTTCTAGGTTTCAGTTAATTGCCTTTAGCCCACAGACAGAAGAAGAAGTACGTGTTGCTCTTATGAGAAGGTCTAAAGGTTGTAAGCTGACCTTAAAAAGAGAATCATCCTGAGTAGTGAAATCCAGAGTGATTAATACAATCTAACATTTGATTTTGTAAAGTATGAAGCCCTAAATTGCGGCCTTTAGATTCCATGCCAAACAATTATGAGCTGTATAGTAGCTAAATGTCATGAATTTTAATTGAATTTTTGTGATCTTTCTATAAGTAATATGAGTAATTATTATTAATCTGGTGTTTCATAATTTATGCCACTATTCAACAGTATTTTTACAGGTACATATAATTAAAAACGCCTAAAGGTCCTACAGTATTACTAAAATAAAACAGCAACTATATAAAAAATGATATAACATTGAACAACTTTAAACTTTTTATCCTCGATGTACCAGGATACTGTAATAGAGAATTTGGTTTTCTATGGAACCCGTCCCAAAGAGGGCTGCTGCTTTCGTAGTTGAGCAAGCCTATTTAAAGGTCGTTCGTTAACAGCCTTTACGTCCCACTGCTGGGCACCGTCCTCTTCTCTGCAATGTGCTTCTTCTCAGCGCTAAGGCAGAAACATGGTTGGTTCACCGTCGAATCGAAACGTCTAAATATGATGTTTAGCATTAAGTGCCCACAGTTCGTGATTGGGATTATGTATGGTGGGTTATAACATAGCATTTTTATACGTTGCAAGGTATTTGGTGCTAGAACTAGAATCCAAGTCATAATCCACGTTTGGCCCAGAAAGCGAGCCCTCTACCAACTAAGGTGCCACCACATAGTTGTACATTTAGGTTATATTAACTTCTAAAATAAGTTTTAGCAAATGAAGATAAGAAGGAGCACTTTCCATGCGGTCTTCATAATATTTATACGATATGTTCGAAAAAGTAGAATAAAGACATGTGAAAGTGGGCATTATTGTTTGTCAATATGGCGCTAACTGTAATGTGGCAGCTTTCACTCAGGAATTAGTAAAAACAATTGTTTATGTCTGCAATTTAATTAAGAGAATTCATTGCTACGTAAAGCACACAGACAAATTAATTGAAAAGTGATTCGTCGTATTAAAACTCAAGGCAGGCATTCTGAGCGTTCAGTGCAAATAATTCATCAAACCATTTTCTGCTTCCAATTATAAATCTTCTTTTTTGCTCCCGTTGTTATGGCATTAAATATTCTATCGTTCCATTAGTTTATGGTGCGCTTGACGGAAAGAGAAATTTATATACCACACTTTTAAATAAAATTTATTTCGGGTGCTCATCAAACCAGACCGGGTGTGATTTACATAAAATTAGCACTACTAACATATGTGCAGTACTTGTATTCTTCCGTTTTACTTTTTCGTTTTTATTTTCGATAGACGGGTTTATCATACCTTCGGAAGGTGACTTCGATTATGTTACATATTAGAAGTATGCTGTAAAACGGATGTGAGGTATGAAAGTTTAATCATATCGTTTTACATTATATTCCTGTTATAAACAGACACAGGTGCTGTTGAATTTAATAACGAAAACTTTTAATCAACTTTGTAAGTTGTACCGCTTAAGCGGGAAAAAATCTTAAAAGCAAATATAGCGACTATAAATATTACTCATTTTGAGATGAAAGTTTTCTAAACGCTCGTGTACTTCTTGCAATAAAATGCTTATGTTCGAGAGTAAAAAGTTGTAATGGTTGTAGGTACAAGCTTAAAAATATCCAATTCGCTGCTCAAATCGCAGTCTAGTTGGGATTTGCAAGTTTTACTGTCACAATCTTCGACAGGGAGGTCCTATTTACAAGTGAAGTTCTTATAAAAGGGTACGCAGGTTCGATAGTCGTGTGATACAGACGTTAGATCGCATGTATTGCGGGCTCTGGAGTTTGCATATATCTGTCTGGGGCCAGATTGGTTTTGAATTTTATTGGCTTCTCTGCCTTGCCGTATCCGGCTCTATCGTTGCTCCCTCGACGCTCGGCCCGTTGACTTACAGCTTACGGTCCTCTGCCCTTTAACCCTGGACACGCTGTAGGCGATATTGAAAGCAAAGTAACGACTCTATAAACGTAACAACTCATACTCATGTAGCAAATCAATGCAATTTTCCGTTTTTATGTTTTCTATCGGCGTTTCTGTCGTAGGGTTTGTATCGGAACCAAAAAAAAATCCAATTTGAATATACATTACAGTTTAATGTAATACTTACGATTTCTGAACATTTTTCTGTATCTCTTCTACGCTACGAGATATAAATTGTTATTATTGTAATCCACGCGCGAATTGGGTTGCAAGGGCATAGAAAACACATGCCCCCCACACGATAACATTGAGTAAAATTACAGAGTTTAGTTTATAGGTATATTCAGACAGCAAATGCAAATTTATAGGCGTTTTAATAGTGGTTTCGTAAATTAATTAAGAAAATTAAAATAGTTTGCAGCTAATATTTGAAATATGTAATTTAATATTCTAATGTGCCAGAGGGGATAGGAAATACTAGTTTGTAACTCACTTGGTCAGCGCAGTAATTGATCCTTCTGTAAAATTCATGTTACTTCCCTAAGCTTCGCTCTTTCAACCAGCATGTAAAGATTTTAAAATCAAAGACTTCAGCACTTTTCTATCGTGTAACTATATTTTATACAGAACGTCTGTAAAGTGGCCGAGAAATGAACAGCTACGTTGTTTTCTTTAAAATACTAAGTACAACAATCTTATATAATTATACACATTAGAATTAGAGAAGGTCGTGAGGAATCCACCGCAATTGTTGCCACCCTTCAGTAATAAAAAAAATGTTCTTTCGGAAAATTTTTTATTTCATTATCCTTTGGTGAATCGGTGAACGTTATCAATTTAGTTAGTTCATGAATCAAATTAGAATGAAGTTTTTCTTTTTATGTGGAAGATGGTATTCGTTGTGGTAAATTGTTGTCTAGGCACCGGCGCCTCGCCTGTCCTCTTCCACATGCTTCTTCCCAACGCTGGGGTATAAGCATGGGATCTATAGTTTAACGTCGAATCCGAGCACAGAAATTTCAGAGATGGTTTTTGGCAGCAAGGGCCCACTGCTGCCAACTGGATTGGGGCCGCACGGTTGCTTTGGGCAATTGAATGTTGTGCGGTTTGGGATAGTTACCGTGGATAAGTTCTAATTTCGGAAAACTTACGAATGTGACATCCTGCGTCGGATACTATTTTTTTTTCGTGAATTTGTTTTAGTATTACGAACATATGCCAGTGGATAACGGCGCAAGAAACTGCCTTTTCAGTTTTATCAATATAACACAGAGTGGCAAAAAACGAAAAACACTATAGCAAAAATAAAAACCCATACGTGTTATATACATACATTATTGTTGCTAAACTGGTGATTTGGTTACTTCTCAAGTTTCTATCTTATATTAATAATGCACTACTCGCAGGAAATTTACTATAAATTATTTTATGAAAGTGTTGCTCAGCAGCAGGAATATTAAAAACAGGTGTCTGAATACCGAGAAATCTAGAGAATATCGAAATTTTGTGTATACTACACGCACTGGCTTTTACATTGGCGGCAGTTCTCTTTCCAACGTTCAGGTAGATGACCCTAAGACCTAGACGGGATAAGAAAAAGAAAATAGTGGTTTGCCCATGTGAAAATATTTAATTTAATTTTGTATTGCAATCTATTCAGGATCATTTTAATAAGTTCCATGAAAAATAAAATTAATTTAAAAACGTATACAATGTAACCAACCAACGTCTGCGTAAAGCCAAGTATAATTATATTTTATACAATATGAGAGCCAATGTGTAGACAGTAAGTAGACTGGAATGACAATATCCGCGATGATTTATATTTGCATGTTAATTTACTTGATAAGAAACACACGTTTATCCCTACTATGTATGAATGTGAGGTCAGTCAGTCATTGGAAAATGAAATACTTAACTATCAGACGTTTTTTTGGAATGTAAACTTTATAAGAAATATTAAATATATTATGTAGGAACTGCCTTATATAAGAGTTGCTGATAATGACGTCCGTTACAACTTAGTTACATAATGACACTTCTATTATAACCATATCCAGTACGATTCGGAAATTAGATCGTTGTAGATATTATGACCTCGTGATGCTTTGGCTAGAATCTTAACTTCGATTAATGTTTGCAGTGTAGTTAAAAAAATAACTTTAAAAGTAGGTAAACACGTAAAAACACAACCATAAACTCGTTAATACCAAGAGAAACACAATATAGTTTTCCGGCGATTTTGTAGTTTGTGTGAATAAAACACCTACTTTGTAAGGATCAGTTGCTGGTTGAATATGCGATCTTTTGTTAGTTAGTTTATCTTCACAAAAACTCAATGAGCAAATAAGAAGACGATTTGTATAGTTAATTGGAAATCTAATACTTCCGGTAATAAAATAGTTAAGTTAATATTTGGTTCATTATTATCAGGAAATAATGTAAATTGCTAAAATTCTCTGCAATGCAATTTCATAAAATTAACGGCTAACAGTAACTAATCAAAGGCTTCGGTTTCATAGACCACCACTAGGTTTTTTTTATATCGTACCGCATAATAAAAGTTCAAACTTTAGTTGTGTAATAGACTAATAAATCAATATCAACATTTTTTAAATATACATATGTGTTATCTAGAATCTGAAACAAGCAGAAATTCTGCCTAAAAGACGAACCTTATGCCGTAGGTCATAAAACACTGAAAATTTTATTGTTACACAAATGGATGAATCTGCTTTTAGATATTTGCTTTATTGTACTAATCAAATTATGGTTTCACTAGATAAAAATAATAACATCTATTAGCAATAATACAGTTTACAATCGTAGCGAAGTGTTTTACAGTCATAAAAGCTGGAAAATCTAATTTCTCATTCATTTTGCATACCGTTTAATCCGGATATTTATAAGTTGAAAATTTCCAATTCACTACCACATATCTGCCTGATCAAACCTTACTTATAGTCTCTAGTTATTAAATTATAGTAATATAAGTAGAATGGGAAATTACATTCGAATCATCTGGCGAAGACATTGCGTATACTCTTTAAAAGTTAACGAAAAAGCCGAAACGGTTATTAATTTTAAATTTGGTTGCTAATGCGTTACAGGAAAAGCTGAAGATTTAATAGATGCTTAATTTTTAATAGAGGCGAGGCAACCCTTCATTTAGCTTGACGTTAATTTCAGTTTCAGCTGGAACTGTTTGTACCTTCTAAGTCTAATAGTGATCCTGACGCAAATATGGTACTCACAGCACTAATTAGACACACTATAACACGAATTTATTTAAATTCACGTTGAACATTAAATCAAACGGTGTCTGCATGTCTGCTAGTTAGAATTACGTACCTATAGGTATATAACTTCAAAAATGGATTGATTTTTCTGTAATATTGGGATATTTAGGTAGAAATTTAGAAATTGTTTTATTATAGCTTTCCGTGTAGGTGTGCAAAAATATCTCTCCTGATAAAGCTCTTTTCGATGTATAATATGATTTTCCCGCACGATACGCACTCGGAAAATGTCGTTAACTTATAAACGTATTTATATATTTAAAAAGTGAAAGCTTCTGAGGTTCCTTTAAATGTAATTTTAACGCTTTTAGTGGAATACGAAAGAATGCACTTAGGTTATTTCAGTTTATGTTAGTTGTGCTTTTTACTGGTAATTCTATCCACCTACGTGCTTGATTACGCGTGGCATACATTTATAGGCAATTTCTTTCTCCGGCACTGCACTTTACGATTGATTTCGTATGCAGACTATGAGTGGACACGGTCGTTTCGAAGGGAATAAAAGCGTCAAATAGATTGAACGTCAGTTTTATTACCGTACTCTCTGATTGGGTTGACACTTGGGGCCAAACAGGGACTTGGGACCCTACATATTGTCCGTTGATTACACCGCTAGGATTTAAGCATAAGTAGTGGGGCTGTTCATTCTTTTGCATAATAACATTTCGTTCTAAAGTAATTACACTACAAGCTATGGGTTCTAATGTGTTGATTTCTGTAATAAACTCTAAATTGTAATGTATCTACAGAAATCCCTTATTTTAAAATAAATATTAAAGTATTCTGCGAAATGATTTGGATTATTATTTCATTTTCCTGTGTTTGTGGATGAAAGCTATACTTCTGGTCTTCTGGGAAATACCCTGGAGTAGTAATAACAGTTTTTCAATCTACTCCATAACTCTCATTTTCTTATGATTACTGCTTGGAGATGTTTACAAACAGAAATGTTTCTACAGAAAGGACGAGCGTTTCCGTTTATGACAGGTTTGTGTTCTCTATTGCAGTTTCTTTTCCATATTGATTTTATTCCAATGCAATTGTGTGATACTCGCTGAATAAGTATAACATGTACTGAAGATATTCGCATTTCGTTTGAATGATTTATGTATTATTTTGTAGAAACAGTAGTAAAATATTTTCAGTTACACGCATATGTAACCATTTTTATTATGCCGAATTTACCGCAATATAATTTTTTTTTCCCGGGGGCCCACCGGCGAATCATACAGTTCGCAAATATTTTATTGTTTAGGAACTCTTTCATTTTAGAGATCATATGAAAGGTACGATTTCAATGATTTACTTCCGAGTTGATATCTGGATAATTTCATATTGTCGACTGCGCGTAATGCAGCAAAAAGCAAGTGTGAATTACTTATGTCGTGATTATCAGCAAAAGCGGTTCATACGTTAGATAGTGGGATTTACAAGGAGTCCGATCGGCAGTTAAGATACACGCCTGTATAAGAACAGTTGCTATCGCGACGTTCATAAAAAGGGTACTTCCTCATTTTAGGGCTTTTTCATAGAAGCATTTGATTTTTGCAACGTTCTGCAGTGCAGTGATTTTTCCACGTATTTCATAAAAATTATACATTTATTTTTTAAACCGAAGGATAAACATCGGTGTATTTTAGATGTTGTGCCAATTGTTCATACAAATACAGAAAATGCTATACAGTGTGGTCGTAAAATATCCCCCCCCCCCCTACTAACTTTTGAACGACTTGATATTTCTTCACAAGATCTTGTGTGCTTTAACTACTAGCGCTCATTTGAAAGGTATTTTAATTCTGCGTCTGATCCTTGAATTCCATCAAAATATATTCATCCAGAAAAAAATGACAGATGATTGAAAATAACAAGTTTATGGAAAAAACTAAGAATTAAAGCAAAAAAGGTATGCTTTCGAAATGTTCACCATTGAAGAATGAAGAAGAAGAAGATTCTAAAACACAACAAAACTTATTTTATACAACAAAAACTGAATAGTATGTTCAAAGTGTGGTCCTTGAACTTCTTGGCAATAGAAAAACCTATTTAATATCTCTTCCCGTACTTTCTGGAAAGTTTCAACTCCGATATTTGCAAAAGCCTCTGTTGTTTTACGTCGTTAATCCAAAAGGGAATCGGGTTCTGTTTGAAAAACTTTCGATTTAAGATACAAAAAAATGTCCAACGGAGTTAGGTCAGGGTATCGCGGAGGCCATTCTGTTGGACCACGACGACCAATTCATAGTCGAGGATACGTTGCATCGAGATAATTACGAACTTGTCGGCTAAAATGCAGAGGAGAGCCATCTTGCTGGAATATGATTTCCATGTCAAATTCGTTTCGATTATTTTTAACAATCTCAACTATTAACGGATGGATGAGGTTTTCCAGCATGTTCAAGTACAATTCCCCAGTAAGGTTTCCGTCAATAAATAAGGGACCTACGACATTGTCGCCAAGTATTCCTATCCACACATTCAATTTTTGCTGAAATTGGGTGTGACCTTCCCAGAAAACATGGGATTTTCATCGCACCAATATCTTACATTTAGTCTGTTAACAAACCCATTAAAAAAATGTGCATTGTCACTAAAACAGTTATTGCCAAGATAGGATGGGTTTCTTGCAATGGTTTGGGTCATGACCTCACAAAATTCAATGCGTCTATCCGGATCATCTTCAATCAACTGCAGTAAAATCTTCATTTTGTAGGATGGAACTTATGCCGTTTTAAAAACTTCTTGACAGTGGTCGCCGATACATCACATATCGCAGCTACATGTGAAGTTGATTGCTGAGAATGTACTACCATTTCACCGACTATCTGAAGTTGTTTGTCTTCTAAAATTGTCAGTCATCCAGGGTTTTTTCTGTTTTGTACACTTCCAGTGTTAATAAATTTTTGCACAAATTTTCTTAAATACGTCCGCGAAATAGGACGATCGGGAAAACGGTCATTAAATATTTTTTCGGCTTCGTGAAAGTTTCGATTGGCTTCGGCCAAAATAAAAACTGCTTCAGTTTTTTTCTGCAAAGTTTGAACATTCGCCATAATTATTGCTAGTATCACCGGTTTTAACACTCAATATTCAAACGTGAGCAAACACAATAATTGAATTAAAGTGACAGGACAGACAGACGAATTATTTCAATTGTTTTACTTCTGTTGTTTCCCCTCCTACAATTTTTTAGCGTTTTGCTTAGTATCAGAAACAGATAATTTGGAAGTGTGTCATTTTTTTGAATCATTTTTTTTTAAATAAAATTGTAATTATAAAATTTTCCCAAAATATAGAATTATACTCTATTCAAAGAGACGTTTAAATGAGGTGTCACTCGACCCCCATTGCCGTTTAAAACAATATTGTAGTTTATATAGTTGTAAAATTTAAGTATGTACTAAAAAGTAGTATTTAGCCTCCTATTAAAGCGTACAAAATTTTGTGAAGAAATATGAAGACGTTCAAAACTTAGTAAGGGGGGAAGACATTTTACGACTGCATTGTATGGTGTAAATATACGCCAATATGATTTTATGGAAAATAGAAGAGGTTGTCTATTATATTATCTATCTTATTATGATAAACTGTGGAACATACAATAAAGAAACAAAATCTGCATTGATATCTTTCTCTTAATTAGAGAATAACTTAGGAAAACAATAGTACCTATCATATGTAGGTTATTTAATACTGAAATGCACTTTACATAACATCACTTCATATTAATTTAAATAAAATAGTAGATCCGACGATTAAGAGACGTGAAATGGATTACTAGTCTTCAAAATCGCGCCCACCGTTGTGTATGAAGTTTATTGGCTAGAGACAGTTGAAACGTATTCGTTCTAGAACGATGCGTAGAGCAGTGGTTCCCAAAGTGTGAGTCGCGACCCCCCAAGGGGTCAATAAACTGTTGTTTTAAATTGTGCAAACTAACTTACATATCTGCAAAACACGTTCTCAACAGTTGTCATATTATCATCCTTAACTAAGTCTTCCATGAGTTCTTGAATGTACTGGAATGAATCTAAACTTTTTTCGAATTGAAGTTAACCACAAATCAAGTTTCTTTATAAGCCAGTTAATTTTGTCCGTGGCTATTATTATGTTAATATCGCGGCCTTCCAAATTGCTATTCGAAGTGTTTAAGTGCTCGAAAATATCAGCAAGGAAACCTAGCCTAAAAAACCAAAGGGAATTGGAAAATATGTACTCATATTCCGGTTTCTCACCTGGCAGGTACATCAAACGTTCCGCTTTTAACTGGAGAACTCTTTTCGAGACGTTACCCCTCGAAAGCCATCTTTACAAAAGATTTGCGTATGAAGAACCCATGTATTCACAAATTTTTCGAAAAATACGAGTCTGCTTTTCCCTTGATGGAATTTGCCACATTCATCTGTTTTAATTTTTCGGAACACATTGGTTTCAGAAGGTAAAGATTTTGATGCAAGAGCTTCTCGGTGTAAAAACAATGTAACAGTGTAGCATTTGGGATTATCTCTTTTAATCTGAGAATAAGACCGGATGGATGCTCTGTCATAGCCTTTGCGCCATCGATGCATATAGCAACGCATTTAATGCATTATTAGTTACATTAAATTTTCACTGTCAAAAATATTAGCTTCAAAAATTTTTGAACTAAAAAATACATTTTTCGAAAGGGTGTCCAAATTGCTTTTTAAATCTTTTCTGCTTAAATCTTGTGTATTTATTTTTAGGTTTTTATATTATTATAAGGAGGAGCATATATGCATAGGCGAAGTGCTTTCTTCATTTTTGATTCTAGAATAAATCGGAATATGATTTCCAATTACAGAATTAGAATCTGTTTTACAATCGGAAAGCAATTCTCGATTCTTGTATCAAAATCCGATTTTTGAGCCAGGAAACGGAATCCAATAATTCTCGGTTCTAGAAAAGAAAATACACGACTCTTAATTCCAGAATCGAAAATCGATTCTAACGACCATACAGAACCGATTCTTGAAGGTACGTACCGGTTGACAGCACTAAAATAGCGTAGACATAAAGGCTGTACTTTGAATGTTTTATGCTAGTTTGTCAGTTATAAAAGTTGATGAACTGATGTTGACGATACCGAATTGCAGGTTTGGCATAATGTTCTGTAAATCTAGAAATTGACAGAGCCAAGAAGTTTTTTCTAGTAACTTGGAAATAGTTCGAAAATGTATTAGTTAGTTATGCTTAACTTCTTCAGACTTGTAGATCATAATGATTTGGGTGTAGTCGGGAAGTATCCCTGCATAATAACATGCACATGAAATTTCTCTAGAAATGATTGGTCCATTTTCCTCAAGTTGGTTAGTAGAAATATTTTGCAGATCTCTTAAAACCCATTAATACGAGCTTTTATAATAATATAGGAAATTTAGATTTACTTCTATCATAAGCGTAAAGTATGAAGTGCTGCATATTTCAATTATTAGCGGATTCTAGACTCACACGGTCAGATACGTACAGTACGAAATCTAGCCTGTTTATGAAACTATCACTTGCAACTATTTTAATGTAATTGTAAGTATAAACGATAAACTGTTTACTAGATCTACTTAAATAAGGTATTCTTTTCCATGACTGTACACCCAAATATATTTTTATAGTTAATAAAAGATTAAATAAATTAGCAATATTACTTAAGGTTACATGTCTATTTTTCAATAGTCTAATTGAGTTCTTTTTGGTACACTCATATTCTTCCTTCTCAAACTTCTATATACATTTATATAGCACACAATGTTAGAGCAAAATAAGATACAATTTGATAGAAAATAGAATGAGAAACTATTATGCTTATTGTTTTCATTAAGAAAATGACGGGATTGACAGCTACACTCAATAAACTACAACGCCCAGAAACGATAACATTTTTACGTGTTTCTTAAGTAAGTGATAAAATATAGCTTTCCGTTGACCAGGTAATATGACCTGATCGTAAAATAGAAATGGCCGATGGTTTATTTCACAAAAGAATTCGTCGAATGTTCATGTTTTTCCAAAGACAAATTTGTAAAAAATAATATTTTCTTGGGTTGAGGACATCCAAGGTTTAGGCAAAAGCACTCAGCTTTACTGTTTAACCAGTTACGAATAGTATAATAAAATGGATATTATCGACAGCAGTATGTCAGTCCAGAGACGTTTATGCATGCCCGTTATGTATTGTCATGTTCCCTTGGTAAATTAAACCATTAAGGTTTTCAATTAAAATTTATATTGAAACCGTAAGAAGACTAGTTTCAGTTTGCCAATTTTATGCAACTTGAAACCTCATAGTTCATCTGCTTTTAATCGCTTGACCGGACTAAAATCGATTGAAGCCCCAATAATGACAAACGCGAAGCGGTCACCCGAAAACAGATTAAATTTCGCCAACCAAATCAGTGTAAATAAACCTGAAATGCAGTTCACTCCGCCACGTTTGCCAAACCCTACGTTCCTTCATACGAATTATTATTGAATGCCCATGGGTTTCTATGTAACTTAAAGCTAATCGTGTTAACCAGTCTAGTGAACGCGGCTTCCACTGACCTCTACTGTACCCACTGCCCAGGTCTATTGTTAAAGCCTCTCATTATTAAATACAATCGCCCTCTGCCAGCCCTTATTAGTGCTTTGGCGGTTCGAGCAATAACACCAATATTGTGCGAATTGAACTAACTTATGGAAGTGTCCCTGATGAACCTCTGCCAGAAGAAAAGATATCTATCGGCAGAGACTTTATGATATATGTACTAAAGGCTTGATTTAAAGTGTTCATGATGAAATCTCTTATTTTAGAATATGCAGACAATCATATACAAGATGTATTAAAACTCGCGCCCATACTCCAGAAGGTGATACAGTACACATTAAAATAAATAGTTATAAATTTGATTGTAAAAATTGTATTTAGAGGTCCACAGCTAGCATCCAACTTGAGATTTTACTTGGTTAAAATGACAGGATTTTCTTAAGACGTACAGATTATTTATAGTAGTTATCAATATATTATTAAACCAGTGTATTTTGTCTAAATAACTTGTGTAGATTGGTAGGCAACAAACAATATTTCCAGTGGGTTTTATAAAATATGTTTAAAAGCCTTATTAGTTTAGAATTGTTTAAATTTGATGTATCTGTAGCTCAGTTGGCAGAGGACTCGCTAACTGGCAAAAAACCTTCGCATTTGGTTAGGTTTGATTTTCAAGCATTACCACGCAGTGTATAAAAATTGTGGGTGCTGTACAACGTTAATGTCAAAAACATGAAATTCGACATTATTAAACTGTAAGTCGCTCGTGATTCTACTTTAGTGCAGAGAATATTAGGCAGAGTAGAGACATCTGACCAGCAGTGGGACACAAAGGCTGCTAACGGAGTGATGAAAAGTTGGTTTATAAAAATATATAGAACATTTAATGATAAATATTCGTTTACGCTTGAATGGGAACATAAAACCTCCAATAGTAGTGGTGTTTTACAGAATTCTAAAGTTTTCAGAGAGCTCTCATGTAGCAACCTGTAAACTATAATAAATTGAAGGTAATACAAGATATAGACAAACAAGATTAAAAAAATGAAAAAAGGCATTTGTAAAATTATAATGTTAAAAGTTTTGAAAGAATTATAAAGGAACAAAATTTTATTAAATGTTCCAGTAACCTCATTTTTACACCTGCGCAGCTGAAGTAACTGTTTCATGCAGTACAACGGCCAAAGCCGGATTGGGGAATTGTTTGCATCGCATTGAGGAATCGAATTTTTCTTACTTTTACTATTACCCACCGAGGCAAAAAGAGGGAAAAAGTCAGAAGGGTTGAAATAGAGCACATTTTATCATATGAACTAAGAAAAAAAGCGTTGAACACTAATTCTTTTTCTTAATATATCTTCCAGCCTGTTTTATTTCCAAGATAGCGTTTCATTTAAGGTGGAGATCCAGCTTTGTTTTGGTGGTCTTCCTGGATGTTGTTTGCAATGCGGATTAAGGTCGCGTGTAATGTTTAATATTTGATTACCACATCTTACCATTACCATTTCTGATGTTTTTTCACAAATTTATGTATGTCTTGAATTTGACATTGGTCACGTACTTCGATGTTGCTTATTGTATCTAACCTAGTCTAGCCTACTATATGTCATAACATTACCCTTTTTTTTTTTGTTATATGCATTTCCTTCTAACTTCCTTCACTTCCACGTAGAATGCTATCACATTTGAGAAACATCAAAAGAAAAAACGTGGTAGGTACGAATTTGAATCAGAAAAACTCTGGGAAAAACACTGACATGAATGAAAACGAATAGTAAAAGGTTGAAAGTAATTTTTATTTTTGTACTTTTTCCTCTGGCCTATAACCTTTGGTGGGTTTTTCCCTGCTCTACTAGCTGCCTCCACCTTGAATTATCTTCAGCTACTTTTCTCCTACCTCTAATTCCCAATATTCTTAGATCTTTCTCACAGGCATCTATGTATCACTTCCTAGGTCTTCCTCTTTTCTGTACTGCATGTACAAATACGTAATATGTAAAACATGTATAATACGTGTATTATTACACATTATACACTTTCTACGCGTAGGATAAGATATACCCAACCCACCACTTCGTGCTCCACCAGATATCAAAAGACAATAAAAGGATCTTTTGCCAATAATTGGATGTATGCGGGTTAAATTTCAAAACAATAGGTTTAAATACAAAAAATATACATGCTGTTAACTCATTTCGTGGTCACCCGGTATAGATGCTATTAAGAACCTTTGTATTTTTTCTATTCGAAGACGTTGTACTATGGAGATTAAGTTTATTCTACACCTGTGATAAAATTTACTATTAACATAAGTTAATTACTTCTACTAATCTAACCAAGTTCTTACAGGTTTTATAAATATAAATATTTTATGTGGAATATGTAAAAATAGAACGTTATTCTGCACATGTTCTACTCGAGTAGAATATGCTACGAAGAAACCTGTTACGGTTTATGCACTTTTTTGCATATTTTTCTAATTTTTTATAATGTAATATTATGCAAGTTTAGCACAGTTGAAGAAAGAACACAAATTTGTTTTGGATTTGATAAAAGCAGATATGCTATGCAATTTAAATGAATTGATGAAGACGTCGTAACTCTTACGCCGCGTAAGCATAAAGAATGTTTCTCTCGCCTAACTGTAATCGTGTCATTTAATAATGTGTGTGGTTTCTCGGGTGTCTGAACAAAATAAAACGTATATAATCTTAGACGGTTTTAAATCGAGCAGACCTTATTTATGTCATGTTATTTTCTCGAAAATTCGTGACGATATATGTCACGTAAGGGACATCTGTCGCCTTGGGTAACTAGTAATTCGATTGAATTAAAGTTTGATGGATGTAGAGGTAATAATCGAAATGATGAAGGTAGGGAAGAGATTTGCCAAAGCGCAAGGCTGATCGAGTATTCCGAGAGAGTACAGGTTAAATGCACGCACCCGTATTGCCGGTAATTACTCCCGCGTGCTTTTCAGCTGAACACAAAGGCAGCAGTAGCTAATTGAGCCTTACCTAATGACCGATACCTGCGTACACATCGTTTCAAATGCGCGCTTTATTCCCAGTTTTATATGTTGGTTTAATGGTTTGCTTCACTAAAAAGCAGAAAAGCCATGGACGAATGTTGCCAGAGGATAGTAAGTAGCGCTGTAGTTGCGGTAATAAAAAGGGGCGTAAAAGGAAACGAATTACATCGACGTATTAAGATTTAAAGGCACCACGCCGAAGTAGGTTTGCTTGTGCGAATTTCCCAGTAAACTGTGAAGTGGCGGTGTGAGGCAAACCGATACTACCACAGTTTTAGTTCGTGGTGTATTGAATTACTTGCTAAATTGCTTTTGGCTTTGTTCTCTTGCATTTTATGTCTATGACTTTTAAAAATCGACTTCAGAACAAAATATTTTTCAAATGAATGTATTAGATTTAAAGGCCTACTCAGCAAAGGTAGTGAACTTTCTACATAGGTACATTATTTATTAGTTGGCGTAGAAACCAATACGAATAATCTAATAATATTTTCCGTGGACACGGAAGAGATAACAACTGAGGAAAAGAAGTTATAGAACGCTGAATCTGTTACGCATGTTGGCAGCGTTGTCGATGAACATAGGAGATGCCACACAGATGTTAAAATACGAATTTATAATGCTGAAAATGGATTTAATACGCTGCAAAATATTTGGCCCTCACACGATCCGTGTAGGAAAACAAAATAAACAACACATAAAGGAAATTCAAACATTTTGAAAATGAAAATAACCATTAAGAGGCAACGATAGCGGTGGATCAGACATACACTAAGAAAACCTATAGCGGACACCAGACAGGCACTAGAGAGCCTAAGGTAAGAGAAAACAGAGAAAACCAACTACATCTTGGAGAAGACAAGTAGCATGCGAATACAGTGCGCAATACATATGCTGGGACCAAATAAAGGAACTATCCCAAAATTTGCCGAGATGGAAGGAATCATTATGCAGTCAAGAGGAAGTCTAACTCAACTTCAGCGATAGTCTAAATAAATAAACATTAGGAACAGTGCAGAGAAGGGAAGATTAGTGTGGTGAGTCTATAACTAGTAGAGAGTATTATTAAATACATACTGCCAATGAAACGTCCCTGCAAGCCCTGTGATTCCTGGATGAATGGTTGGAGAGGAGGCAACTCCTATACCTTTGCCTTATAGAATTGTATGTGTGAAATGTATATTTTATGAGGTAATAAATACTTTGAAAATGCATTCTGGATGAAGAACCGGAACGAAGAAGAAGAAGAAAAGAAGTTTCTATCACCATGTAAACATATTTAACAAATTTCTTTACGATTTAATACGTTTAAACGAATCAAATAAACGTATGTGCAGGCTACATACTTAAAGATATCTTGGAGGTAGATCGCTTTTACACAGGATGTTTCTGATATACACGACATAATTGTCTGGTGGGTAGTCCAATTGGCACAACGCTCGCTTTTACAGAAAATGTCTTATGGCTCGGGTCCTAGATTCTTGATAGATCTTCCGCTGTAACCTGCCGCACAAATTATTTGATCCGGCTTTGGTCTATACTGTAGACAAATTCGACGTTAAATTGTAAATATACAAACAGAATTGTTTAACAGTTGTGGAGTTACGAAAAGAACCCCGCATATACGTTTAGTAAAGCTTTCACGCTATTTTAAGGCGCCTGAATGAGTTATACATTTGTGGCGAAGATTTCAAAAATGCTCTGTATATTTTTTCAGTATGCTCCTTAATACAATATTCTTTTTCTAGTTACTACAGGGCACCTCGATTGGTTTACATAGGTTTCGATGCTTCAGTTGTATTGTTAGCAATACCAATATAAAATTAATTGTAAATTGGAAACCCTACTTAATCTGCACTAATTATTACGAAAAACAATTAGGAAGTTACACTCACGTTGAAATATCTGTTCAAATTTGAGGGAACATACCATGCCGCAAATAAAGTGCCCTGTGTTGGATCACCAATTTTCTAAAAAAGTTCTTTAAGCACGTATTATAAGAGTAATCATTTGAGTCACGTCAAGTAATGTTCGTACAGGGAAAGTCTTCAGAGCTAAGTGTAGACTTGCAGAGATATTAGCCCGGATTCAGGAACACTTGGCGCTTCCTCTAAGGCTGCCACGTGACTTCACTGCAAAATACCCCATTGATATTATAAAACCCGCGCGTATAATCGATAAACCAAGATGATTGAAGATGCGACATTGGCAACTTTGCCCCCAAGCTAAGTGAAATTGATGTACTAATACGCAGGTTTTACGCTCTGAGTTTGTTTTGTATAGGACGACATAATAAAATATGTATGGAAATGTTTATCCAAAAAAATTGATGTGGACTGACAGTATTCGGAAGATTTCTGTGTGATTGAACGCTTTCTTTTGCCAAGTTAATCCCATCTCTACAAACCGTAAGAAATATGGTTTAATGACTTTCAATTTGTTTGTTTTACAAGGGATTTTCGAATTATATGCCTATTCATCACAAGATTGCAGTTAAAAAGGGTGCAGGATTAAGATACCAGTAAGCTGGAAAAATATATGAAATTATATAATATTTTCTGTTACTAATAAGAAATTATGTTCTATTAAATACTTCTTCACAGCTTTTTGTTACCTCTGAAAACCGGCAAACTTTAAAAATATAAAAATTTACTTACTTGTGTAATAACTAAATATTGCGAGAACACGAAAGAAGACTACATCAAAGGATCTCATGTAACACTGAAAAAAATTTCAAGTTTACAGAATAATATCTTATTTCTTCTTGTTCTACATATTCTACAATTCCTAATAGTGTATCGTGTTAATGTAAATGATTCCGTGTGATGCTTCAACAAATAGGAGAAGGTAATTGATTGTGATTTTCTGCTTTAAAGTAAATATATGTACAATCGTATTATTTTAAAAATTATGCAATTTGAAAATGATTCAATGAAATTCCAGGACGTTGAGTATTAAATAAACCTTTTTGATAATTAGCTTGCGATTTAATTCAAGGTTTCAATTAACTTTTCAATACAGTTTACGAATTCTATTTTTCCATCCTCATATAATAACATGGGCAATTAAGGAAAACCCTGAAGTTTAACAGTACTTACAAAGGATAACACTTTAAATATTAATTACGTGTTTGTAAAATTGTTGTTTGTGCTTTGACGTAAAACCAATTTAAATACAATAATATATAACCAGTTGTAAAGAAATGTTCGTGATGATTCGCGTAGACTTTACACGTCATAACGGATTCTTTAAGTACCAGTCAGTTTATGCAATTTATGTGTTCTGCCAGGCTTCTTCTGAACGGTTTTTGCTGAAAAGCTTGTTGAAATTGCTTCTTATATGCATATCGCAAGGTGTATATTTCGTGGCTGTGGTTCAATTTAGAGAACTCCTTTAGTAATACGTTCATATATCTACACCATTTCAAGCCAGAGAACGTTTTCAAATAACGTTTTGTTTCCAGAAGTGATTTATTAACTTTCCTAAACTGTAAAGGCTGTGACCTAGAGTTTGTTATTTCAAGCTATTCTGCAATAATATCTTATATTATGTTCTTGTTGATTTTGATATGGAATGGAAACGTATGGATCTATAAGCCATCGTATCGCGACAAGGGTTACGAAAGTAAATCAGAAAAGTTGATGTAAAATACAATCTGTAACAACAATCCGATTTACGTATACAAGCGTATAATAACATTAAGTAAACTTCGTAAGTATAACCACCCAAGCGCGTATACACAATATATATATCAATTTCACGTTTCACTTTAAGCTCCCTTGATGCCTCTGAAGTGCCGGAAAGTAAGCTATGGGTGTACGATACCTCTAACATCGTTAAGGGATGTATCCACCGCCTACCGAGAATATCAGGTTCATATATACTTGAGAACTTTCTCGACTTAACGGCTCTCCTTATAAAACCATACAATTTACATTGTGGCATCACGATCCCGAATAAGTTATAACAGTATCGTATCGTCGCCGATATCGGTTTCCACAAAAAAAGTTGGTTTCGCCACTTAAATTTTATGCAAGTTCGATACATCCTTAATCTGACTACTCTAGCTGCTTCTCGCCATACTGCTTTCTTAGGATTTTCTCATATTTTTTTATTATAATTCTCACTTAATCCATTTTTATGTAAGGAAAATGAAATATGAAAAAAATTTATAGAGCGCCATTTGAAATCCAATACTGTTTCTATTTTATTGCAATGCAGAAAGTAATTTGAATCGAATTTATCAAAATATTGAAAGCCCTGAAGTATATCCACTCACTTCTCCTTCGATTTTCAAATGCCATATATCTTACAAATGTCGCCATTGTTGAAATATGATTTATCTTCATATTCGTTGTATGTGAATCAAATACGGTATATTAAAATTGATGGATTTGGTTATGGAAATTTATGACCAGATGTTGTATTATTTTATTTGGTATTCAGAATAATGCGCGTATTTTGGATTATACTTGATACTGTAATTTCTCTCCAGCCTTTACGGGGTTATATGGCCAACCTATTTTAAAGCGAGAGATTACTGTTTGTTTTGTTAGTTCTCTCAAAAATTTAATTCCGGCTATATAAATTCAGGACCAGCGCCTTGCACAAGGCTGAGAAAAGGTAACAAAGTCGCCTACTTTGCATAGATGTGCATGAATAATTAATTTTCGTATTGCTTTTTGCATGTATTTCAACCACCTGAATCGGGCTTGATGGAACTCGACAGAATACACAAATAACGGTAGAATTTACATTTTCACAAATGAACGTCGAGCTTTTTCAATAACTACTCCTGCCATACACTCACAAGCCGCCAATACATCAAAAATCGTGATTTTAATGCAAATTGCGAAACCATCACGGAGACTGCCAATAAAACATTAAAATTCGGCTAATTTATTTAGACAGGGGTAGTTGTGGACATGGCGCTACTGCCTCTGGGCTTTCTCATGGCCGTAGATTATGGTTTATAGTAAGCTTAAAATTCACAAAGGCCCATCTCATTGCTCTGAATATGATCCCTGAGAGAATCTGTTTTATTAATTTTGCGTTTTGCAATAATCCCGTCGAGAAATTATTCATTCCTCTTAATGCGGCAACTAACTTTAAATGAAACGTCAGGAATTGTTAATGGGGATTGCATTAAAAATTATTTCAGTTGTTCAAAAAACACACATTCATGTTACATTTTGAACAGGCTCTTTTGCAGAGGGAAACCTCAACCACGCAAGAATAAGCAGCGCATTTTTGTGAACTCAATTTTTAAATCAACTCTCCAGTTTCATTTGAATGCATACTGGTTGGTTTTGTTTGTTCATTTCCATAATTAAATGTCCGATTATTTAACATCAACAGTATTTTGTTACATAGATCCAAATACATTAAAACTGAAAATTGTTTTATTAACGAAATTTTCGGTTAATTGTCTAATATGGACCATAATTCTGTATAACAATTAAGGTAGTGCTAATAAAAGTAATTATAAATATCTGTGTTATTATGTATGTATATCAAAATAAACGTTTCTCTTGAAATAGGCAAACAACTACAATACTTGTACAGCAACTGCATTTGTTTTCAGCTAAGTAGCAGCTTTATATTGCACTAAACTTTCTGATTCTGATTCTGTTCAATACACAATTTAATAATAGTCTTAATTATTTTTCTGCAGATGTTACCTTTGCGGTTGAATTTATTTCCACCAATTTATGCGAGTAGGAAAAAGTTTTGGATTGTGTCAGTTACAAACTTGCGAAGCAATTTTGCTGTAAATTGATTGAAACTGAAACTTTCATGTAACTTTGACGAATTACTTTTATGATGCTCGCTATAAATTAGGAAATTGCGCGTTTGGTGTAACCAGTATACTATTTAAATTTTGTTGGCAGGGCTCGAACTTCGTCGAATCAGGTGAAAGCAGCCCTCCGCAACTTTTCTACTAATTTATTCAAGACATTTTCCAACACGCAGTTAGATTATAATGCAAATTTTACTTTTAAATTTCAGGTTACTTACTGTTTCCCCGCGGAATTACATCAGCCCCCCAAGAGTTGTAATCACAAATTATTTTGTACTAAAGATTTTAGTTAAAATAATAACCCTTCTTTCTTGTTTGTTTTGGTATTCTGAGTTGATTGACTATACTTACAAACATGTTGCATAAATTATTTATTGCAAAGAAAGTGGAGGAGGTTTTAATCGGTTTGTGTTTGTACAAGATTCCCTTAATGAACGCAAGTAAAAGTTTAAAGGAGTAGCTTTTTTGCTCTTCCTAACAAATCAAATTAAGTTCCTCTTTCAGAGTTTTTACTTCGCTCGTATACGCTAGAACTAAAGATTTAATAGAATTTCGCTTTTTGCTGACAAACACATGAATTTAAAAATATGCCGTTGAATGTTCATTTGAACAGGCGGCTGTATTTGAATTCGCAACTGTGTTTTAAATAAACAAATTTTTATATAGTGATTACTATTTTGATTAATTGTTCCAGTTTTTTGTGAATTTAAAGATTTATATAACAATAAAATATATCTAATTTTTTGACAGTGCTAACTGTCGCTTGAGATTTCTTTTAAAACCATTATGTATAGATGAGTTTAAATAGTTTGTAAATGTCTGTAATTGTTAAATTGTTTCGTTAACAACTTTTACTCCTGCACACCGGAACTCTTCTCTAGCACGTGCGTCTCCTTAGAAGTAAGGAAAAATGACGGGACCTACAGTTTAACATCAGAGTGACAGAAATAACAAAAGAGGTTTAGGCATCGAGACACTATGGATACCAGAGACGGTTTGAGGAATTGTATATGGTGGGTAGCAGTACTATATTTCCATACACTGCATAAGTGATGCTTTTCGTTAGAACCCAAGTTCAATTCACCGTTTATTTAGAAAACGGTAAATCTGGCGAGTTTTCCTCCCAGAAGCAGAAGTTCATCAATAAACCTTTAAATTTTTTGAGAGCTTTATTGGCGTTGAACCTATAAGAACCAAGAATTAACATTAAAATGAGCATATTACAAGAATATTTTTTTTTGTATCTTGTGATCTATGTATTCACATGTATTTTTTTATATATGTCATTTATCTAACTAATGTTTTTTAAATAACTAATTTCAAATTTATTTTGCACAACAATAATGGTTTTCACCTAAAGGTAAATGCATGTAGGCATTTTAGAAGCTTATGTTCGTTGTAAAGTGTAGGTAACGTTTACCGTCAGCTCTTGGGTTGAAACTCCCGGTAGTCAGACACTAAAGCTATCTCATACGTTTTCGTCGTCACAGCCCACCTACTTTACGAATCTTTTGAAGCAGTTTTTACTAATACTAGGTACATGCATTGTTTCTTTAGTGTTTTCTAATAGCATGCTGCCGACTTTCTGACTGATACAATTTTTTTGCAAATGCTCTTGAACTCCAGGCGTAGAGGACCTACAGTTTAACATAAACTCTAAACCACAAAAGTGCTTCTTCTTCGAAGCAGATATCCTAGAAAGCGTGTACCTCGCTGCCTTCTACTTTTGCAATAACGGCTCATCAACCACCACGGTACGGCTGCTTAAAGAATTGCTATACACGCAAATACAAATGAGACATTCTTCCTCTTTCTATAGATGATATCTGGATCGCTTTGGTATTTCTTTGTCTGCTTTTTCACATCTGTCATTTTCGATTTTCTACTTCATTTGTTCGCATATTTCTCAGCGCATTATTCTTTTTACGAATATTCAAATTCCTTATAAGAGCACGCCCCTAAATACGTCGCTAAACATGAAAAACCTAGTTTTCGATACTAGCAAGTAGAATACAGAAATATCTTCTTAAGCAATGCGTTCCATAATTGGCACAAAATTAAGACAATATACATTTTTTTAATAAGATATAATACATTTATTTAACGGGATTAAGTTTCAGGGATAATCAGGCAATGTGCTGTCTGAGTAGCCTATACGCAAATTTAAAAACAAAGCGATCCGCAAATACTTTTTGTTGGTTCGTAGGACTTCGATCGATTTGTCTGCCACTCTTCGAGTTTGTGATTTGATCGCACAAAAAACGGTCGAGAAGTTGGAGCGAATTCAGTAAATTTAAAAATCGCTGCTGTTTTGTACACAAAGACTGTAAAAACGAGTTGGTTTTTTGGGAAACCTTAGAAGGATTTTATTTTAACGTAAACTGACTCCCCTGGGAAAAGTTACATTCGATCAATGTTGTATTTTTAGGATGTTTGCAGTAAGACGGTTTTCAAGGAGAATAGGTTTTATCAGATAGACCATAAATTGTTCACTGTTGGTTGTTCCAATTATTCTTTAAATGTAGCTCCCCCAACTACGTTATTGCACGTTACACAGCATGAGACATAATCTATAACGTTGCAGCCGTATAAAAATCAGCATTTTAAGTTTAAGTGTAATAAACTAAACTTCCATTTGAATTTTAGATTAACATTCAAACTAAGTACATAATAGGTATGAAATACAAAAGTAATGATAAATTTGGAAATCATTAAATGTAAGTATATCTAACGTGTGTATTTTACGTTCCGAAAATTTGTTTATTCAACTAAACGAATCGTGTGGGGATTGTTGCCTTCTTGATTCTGTATAAAACGGTTACAATAGGGCCTAAACTAAATTTCATTGTCAAACATCAGCGCTTTATCGGATATTTACACTGTTCGTGTGCGTAAAGCATATAGGTACTTTATGAAGTTGAAACGGTGTTTGTTTATCATGATTGCTTTCAGAAAGTTTTGGCAGATATTGAATACTGTTGCAAGTCAAAGTTACAGCATAGAGACACGAGTGTTGACGTTACCATATTGCCTATGTAGTACTCCGGGACATACTTAGAAGCTGGGAAACATCGTCATGTTTAGAAATGGCATTATGCATTAATTGTATGGTTTGTAATATTTACAAGCTGGTGTAAATATGTAAATTATACCTTGAAATGGGCTGCAAGTTGTTTATGTAGGGTATTTAAATTGTTGCATTGTTTAATTTTGCAGAGTATGTTGTTTGCCTCGTGAAACTGAAATTTCTGCGAAGCTTTTTGTTAGACACCTTGCAGCTTCACTTCAAACTTGTGTATAATAAATTTACAGCTCTTGAACTTTTCGTTTTTGTTGTTAGTCTGGTGTAGGTATTTAAGGCAGGCGCTTGTATATATTATTAAATTGTTTTTAAGAAAATCAGTGTAGTAGCACAAGAGAAGTTGAGATATGGCCCAGGTGTAACGAACTAAATCACAAATATTTAAAATTTGCAATTTGCAGTTTGTGTATCTATGCAATTCTTTACTTCCACAATTTGGTTTTGATATATAAATTAACTGTTAAGAGCTTTTACCTACAGTGCAATTTAAAAGTTTAAAAATTTAAAATCAAATTGTAAAGAACTTACCTTCTTTCGCTTATTTATTTAAAAGCAATAAGCTACCTGGAATTGTAAAAGAGTTTCCGACATTTTGACGAATGCCTAAACAATAGCCGCTAATGTCGCATGTCCGAAACGCCCAAGAGGTTGATAACTATTTCGCAATTAACACTATACCGGCTCTGGCCAAAATGCCGGAACGTGATCGTGACTGTGCATATGATAAGCAATATGAACTCAAATAGTCTGATAGGGCAAATAGAAATCATAGTCGGCGTTTACTCATGTTGTCATAACAGTTTGGTCGAAGTCAGCAAAGTGTTTCTTACGACAATTTGTCATTTTTGTTAAGTTCAATGACATCTTTGTGAACCATCCATAAGTTGGGTTGCTATGGAAAACAAGGTTCAGTTGTTTATGTTGTTTATAAAAATTGTAAAAAAAGTTTTGCTGTGTTTTTCAATTTGTGTTTCTCTATTTACAATAAAGTTTTATCTACAACTTGCGTTAAATTCTCGTTATATATTGATATCAGAGGCCCTCCTCTACAATTTTTGACATGACCGACGTTTTGGTTAAACTTTTCTATCGGGGTTTTGGCCAGAGTCTTCTGAGAAGTAGGCAGTATAATGGGTTTGGCCGTTATTGGGCTTGGACGTTAAGTTATCAATCTCTGTGCGTCATTTACCAGTGTCCTGGGTTTTAGGCTTAGTCGACGAAATGGACTTCGAAGAACCAGTCTGTAATGGGTTTGGTTGATGCTTTGGACATCCAAAATATCAAGTCAACGTTGTAGGTATTCGATTAAATATAGCGGTCCAGGTCCATTTAAACCAAGTTCCTAAGTGTGTATGAATATGAACCGCTCTGGGTCTATAATTGGTGACGGAAATGACAGAGATATGCTAAATAAAATTGGAAAAACGGGAAAAATTACAAGATATATGCATCACATCTTATGGAATAGAATTATTAAAAAACACAAAAACATGTAGAAGGAAACGGCGGAGAGCTGCGCCTGCTATGGGTGATACATAAAAAGACATAATAAAAACTGGAGTCGTAGAAGATGATGTACTTGAGAAGATGTTACATTAAGCAATCCTGTTCTCAATACAAAAATAAGGCTAATGAATGACCATAACACAATCATAGATACTACTTAGAGAAGCAGCTATTATGGTGCGGCAACTGGATGAATGGTTGAATGACCTTTAAGGGTATGAAAATAGATGCCACCCGAAAGAAATAGAAGTCGGCGATCTTAGAAAAAGTGAATTGACATGCGTTGGTGCGCTATGGAAGAATGGGGGTTATGAATGGACGATTGAAATGACGCGAAAAAATGAAAGTGGAAAAACCACAAACGGCAATAAACTGTAAGCATATTCGCATACATATGTAGGCAAATATTATTTACCCTATATCTTGTATGGAATGTTGCAAATTACTGGTAGCTAGCACCCGTTAATAATTATTATTCCTAATTATATTTTTAAGAGGGTTCTCTGAATGAAGTAAAATATCTAGCAGTATAACCCATAAGGATTACAGATAAAACAATTAAAACATATGCACGTCTGTACGAGCTTATTCAGTGGTTTGGTGGTACCTTATGTAGCAAAATATTGTAAACAAATATTTCTAAGAAGGCAAGCGATTTCATTCCGCCGGCTGTCTTTGTTCTGCGGCATATGGATATCTTACAGTAAGCGTGATTTATTTTCATAAACGCCACTGCAAACAGTGCGTTTAGTTGACTTCATTAAAATATTTTGTAATTAATATTATTGTTTTCGGTACATTTATAATGTTAAAGCGAATTAAATAATATGTGTCAAGATATAAATTACGTAGGTGCTCACTGCGTTAAATATCACAATATCACATTGTATAAATGTTTCTAGATTTAGATCACTAAGGGCTGCGTTTTGCTGTAGGATTGGGGTACAGAAAGTTGCGAGAGGAGGAATACATAGCGAATAACTTTATTTAGACTAAGCTTGATATATATTGTTCTTTGTACTAAAATTTTAATATTCATTAAATTGCTTGCGTCCTAGCACTAATATGCTATCTTACTTATGAACAGTCACAGCAAATATACATTTTCATTCTATACTTTGCTCTAACCATTGGCGATATAGTTGAGGCTTATGGAAAAACCAATCACAATTACGATTTTTTAAATACCAATCAAAATTTTCAGAAAAACTTTATACATTGTGTTATCAAAATTTTAAATTCTTAAAACTCATAAATACTATATTACCGAACTTAAAGAATCTAAGTATTCACGAGGATTTAGTCACTTTGTTAATTGATTGCAGCACATTATTTTAAAACCTTGAATAAAATTTCAAAGTAGTTCATAGTGAATTTGTCTATGAAAAATTGGTAATGAATGCACATTTTTATGACAGCATTATCCTTTATTAGATTTTATTACTAGGGTTGATTCAGCAAGAGCGAACGTTTTTATTAAATCACTTCGGTGACGCTGCTGCATTCACAGTTATGAAGTGCATTATGCTGTGTCATTCCTTCCTTTTATACAGCGTTTTATTTTCGAGAATGGCAGATTCATTATCGAGTTAAGTACACAACTTACTGTAGTCGAACTGCCAACTTATCAACAAATTTATAATTAGAATTCTATTTAATTACAGTCCACTTACTTTCAGTTTGAAGAAGACACTTTAATAATTACTTGGTAAGTGCGCCAGTTAACTTCCAGAAGTAATCAAAATGAGCTCGTAATGCTTTCCTACATTTTAATTAAAAGTTAGAAACTTACAATATAATTATTTTCCTTACGGTTAGGTTTGTTGCCCGGTTATGTGTTAGATAGTTGACCCAGTTTTTATTTTATATGAATTATGTTCTATTTATTGTCAGCGCATATGTTTATGTGTTATGGGAGTGCTAACCTGGCCTGGGAATTGAAAATCTAGTGCAGCCTTTTTCGTCAGCAATCGATGATATTCCCCTATCTTACCCAAAGTAAAAGTAACTTACCGTGTCTTTTTATTAGAGAAATAGTAGTTATATAAGTTGTTTTAACTTTGTTGTAGCTCGTTATGCTTAACAATTAAAATTTGTTACAGATTATTGGCATTGTTCTGATTTTATGATAGATAAACCTTGGCATTTGAGGTTGGATGCCTTATGTTCTTAAAGAGTTGTAGTGTGTAATCAGGCGAAAGATTGTTTAGAAGCTAAGTTCAAATATATAATAAACTTAGGTTGGTTTTACTCTATTTTTTCATTACTTTGGCAATTGTTTTATCGTAAGTTCTTATCAATTTTCCTATCATTTTAACACTTTACTGTAATTTTTGGTTTTTTAGTAATTAAAAAAGATCAGCATTTCGAAAGACCGCATATTTAGCTAGCTAAGATTCTATTTTAGGGAATTTACTATTTATAACACTAAGCTTCAACATGCTGAGAAAATACCAAATAAAGACAACAAATAGATAGACATGTTTTCCGAACATACGTGTATTGGATATAGAAAACCATTATTTATTAACAAGGAATACAGGACGCTTTCACGTGGGGCCATTTTTCTCGATCTCTGTTCTACGTGCTCATGTATACGTATGTAGTTAGGAAATTGCAAATTTTCCTTTCGCGAATTTTTGTCTTAGATTGTAGTAATCTAATAAATATTTACATAATCATTATATTAGCTGCATCTTTTTTAATTTGTTTTGCCTACATCAAGGAGGTGTTCTTAAAAAAATAGCGCCACCGGAGAAATACAGCATGTGACTCGGGTTTAGGAAACACAGAAAATCATAAAAGTAGGTGATTGTATGAAAATAAGTAGGTACTGTACTTAATTGCTGCCTTGAACTGGAATTTCAATTTAAAATTTTTCGGAATGATTTCATTAACAGCAAGAGCAACCTTTCGGTGCAAAAGAAACTGCTTTTCAGTTGATATTAGGTTAGCAATACATCTAACAGCTAACATGTTGATAATACTTTCGCCGAGGAAAGTAATCTTACGCATTAGATTAAGGGATCGGGAAAAAGAAGCAACACCAGCGGACACGAAAAAGGCTTCGCAGCAGCGCTGGGCGCCGCAGTTTATTTGTTATGTTGTGCTGGTGTAATACCAGCGCATTTGGTGATTGTTTCAAGCAGCAAAACTTCCAACAGCTTTATGATAAAACCTGCACTGATTATAATTCAGAAAAATTAAAAATATTTGACAGCGGAAAATTTCATTCGCAAGCGGTAGCTCAATAGAGACATATTGTGCCCAGGGCTAAAACTAAATACCTTTTCACATGAGGTGAACCAAAAGAATACCTTGTTATTTATGTGAACGCTGTATGAATTTATACAAAACTGATATACATGTGTTTATAAAAAAGTAGAGCAACAAATAGCATATATTATCTACCTACTGTATGATATTAAAAAATTAAAATAAGAAGCATAGTACAAATGTCTTCATGCTAGATATTCGAACTTACTAAAGAATAAAAAATACACATCTGATGATATTCGTAAAGTTAATCTCCACAGCTGTAAATAAAACGTCACCAGGATAATAGTTACCACTAGCAGGAATTTCTAGCTATGGTACTGTAATGTAGAAATATAAAGTCTTATCATCAGGAAAATTAAAACAAAGTTGTTTTCTCAATATTTAAACTCCTTTTATATTTATTTTGTACTGTTTTTACGCATTTTACGGTAACATGCTTTAATTTACTGTGATTTTAAGATTTCAAATACTAAACTGCTTATCGTTCACAATGTAACCTTCAATTTCCTAATTTCCTCTTTATTATTGATGCACCAAAAAGCTTGATTTTGAAAATGAATAGCTTGGTTTTTTATAGTTCCTGCTGTTTTTAAATATTGTTAGTGTAGAGTAACGTAGAGAAACAATAAACAGCAAAATCTGAAGCAATATTATTATTTTGGAAGCTATTACATTAAATTCAATAGTATAACACTACCACATTACCCAATTAAATAAGAGTATTTTTATATCTTCGTGGCTTCCTGGCTTCAATGGACCATATCCGTCATTTTTTTGGGACTCTGTTTAGCCTTCAATCTAAAGCCATAGAAATTAAGTAGGTATGTATAGAAAATGAAAATGGTATTTGTCGTTTCAGTTAAGAATATGTAAAAATAATTAACAAAACTAGCCTGGAAAATCAATCACACTTCTGTGTGTTTGGATACTATTTACGGCAAAACACACTTACACTTGACTCATTGTTTGGAAGTAAAACGGTTATGACGCGCCCACACTTTTTAGGGTTCCCAAAACATTCTTTATCAAGAGCCGTACTAATAGCTTTGTTTAAATTTTATTTTGCTGAAGTTGAATGTTTTCCTCCGACACGTTTTTCAAAAATTGATAATCAGCTCTGCATCAAATTTATGGTATTCAGTAACTGTTACAGACAATTAATATACAGGGTGTCAATTTGAAAACGTACGTGTTGAACTTTTCTAGAAAACATTTTTACAACATGGAGAGTGAATCATTAGGTAACCTTCCCCATTCAACCACCTATACTGTAGGCAAACAAAAAAACTTGTTTGCAATTGAGGGGGAGGAGGCGGCGAACTCAATGTTGTAGAAACGTTTTCTAGAAAAGTTCAATAGCTATTTTACTTATAACACACTCTACGTTTTCACATGTGAGAACATGGATAATGTGTAATGTGTAAAGCAATTGACACACTTTAGTGCCTGACATTATACAGTTTTTCAGTAACATGTAACATTAAAGGGATATTTTGGCGCCTGCTAACGTTTGCTCCTAAGGTCACTCGCATAATATCCCTTTGTTGTCGGTTGTCGCCATCATTAGTGAAGGGAAATTCGTAAATCTGACAATTTTACTACAACCAAATTGAATTTTTTACGTTATTTCTCTGGTAGACTCGACAAGCAATATGTTTTTATTCTTCTTCCTGTCACAACATTTCGTAAATTTATTCCGCATACAATAATTTCTTCTCAAATTGTGTTCCAAGGGGGAGCATCTTCCTTTGCAGAACACATTCACTACGTGTTTGCTTTTCATATCGTACATGTCTAATGATCGTTTCTGATTAGCAATATTAATGTTGTATACGTTTTGCTTGTAACTTCACATAGATGTCGCTTTACCAAATAGAATTACTCCACCCCCACATTAATTAACGCTAAGTTCCGCTTGGAGCACAATCACTGCATTTACCATGTAGATCACATGCAGGAATTGACATTTTTATTAATTTCTTGTGTTGAATAACAGAACATCGCGGTTGGGGACCATTGTAACAATTTTAGGGCGCAATTTAGATAACATTAATGATTCGGCGACCGATGAAAGAAAACATTATTCATGCGTACATATATTACCGGTGGGTTTTCCACCTAGTGCTGCCGAGGAATTTTAACAAAATTTCCTAATAATCTATGAACTGATATTAGTATCTACTAAGTTAAATAATAAAAACGAAAAAAATATTTTACGTAATATTTATTTTAATTATTAAATAGCTTCTTACAGTAATTTTAATAATATTTATTTTCATATCTGTTTCGGTTTACCTCTGAAAAACATTTTGAAGATATTGTATACTTCTCTCGTAGGGCTGCATTAATCTTTAATAAGCTGGTCCCGTAAAAATGTTTGGTAAAGTTCTCAGTGGCTCGTTAAAGATACTGTTTTCTTGTGTGGGCTACAAAATCTAGATCTTTAGATTTGAGCATACCCGCTCCAGACTTATCTACCAGCAATTTAATGAATTCCGTTTCAGAGATTTTGTGGTAAAAGAGAACTGCCTTTTATAAAGCTTTCAGTTGCTTTTCACGAACGTTGTAAAACCTGCTTTGTTTGTATTTCGATTTCACATTGATTAGTCTTTCGGACTGTTAAATAAACGCGATATAGCCGTAGACAGAAATTTCAGAATACAGAAGGGTAGCATTTTATTTTTACTAATGTGTAAAACAGAATTACCGATTAAAAAAGTTTTAACGTATGTATTTGTAAGCGGAGTAAAATAAAATACACATTTTGTAGTTTAGTTTGGATTACAGTAATTTGATTCAATATATTTTCATCTATTGTTGCTAAATGATTCGGAGCCCACGTGTAGGTCCTCTGTATCCGTGGCATCTTTAACGCGAAACACAGGTATAAGAAAGAAGATGGCTACGTCTCGTAAGAGAGTACTCGAAGAAGTTCATGTTGTATAAACTAACAAGAAAGCAATTAGAAATAACCGCTACGCACGTTATATTGGTTATAAAACATTTTATATTCAGTTCATTTTATTGTTTCTACAATCTATTTTGGATATTTATAATATCTGAATTACTATTCGTACTCTTATAACCGCCGATAGATCAGAGATTTATTTAAATAAACTCTCGGAACTCGGACGGAATTCTTCCTATAAAATATATTACACTATAACAAATATTAGTTAATGTTGGGAGTCTGTTACAGTTAGAATCAGGTCATTCATAGCAAGGTATTCACTCTACAGTAAAACTCCACAAATTTGTACAAATGGAATTTTTCGCGCCCTATTCTAGCAAAATCCACTTTCATGAATATTTCAGTTGCTCACTCCCTAAAAAGTAAAACAAAATTCTTAATTTGTATTAATGTGATGTTGTTACATTTCTCTAAAAACAATGCCACGGGAAATTTATTCCTTAAAATACACTCTTGTTTTTCCCATTGCATTTAGAAAAGGAAGATGAAAATCCTCCAACGATTACGTCAACTCTTGAATTGCATTTTCCACCACCTGGAAGGTAAATATGGTATTTTCGCATTCTATCTATAGATCTATCTTCACGCGCGTTTTTCTCTTTTTACCAGTTAACCTTTTGAAGTTGTTGAGAAGCTATCACAGCCTTGCAAAACAGAAATATGTCCCATAAAAATAAAAAATATGGGAAGCAAGCACGGAACTAAACAAACACAGTCACTGCTCCAATAAAAAATTAGTAGAGAGCGATCTCAAGAATACAAAAATATAGGTACGCTGTGTTCCGTTGCTAAAAAATCGGTTTTTTCGATAATTAAATTTGTTTAAATCTACCTTCTTGTGCTTTTTTTATTTCGTTAGGATTAAACATTTTTGGCGGAAGTATTTCTATACTGTCCGTTTTCTTCTTACATCATATTATTAGAACGGATTTTGACTAATCGCTTCAACTGAAATCTTTTAGACTGTTTAGAGGTAACTGTAAAGCTCCGTAATATCAGGAAAAAAAAACGTTTCTGCATAATATTTAGGCCCAGTACAGTTATTTTGTACCAGGTAATATCGTAGGTATATTAGTTTCGTGAACAGCTTTTACAGAAAACATAAGCTTTAAACTTCTAGAACCCGCTATGTTTCTTTTACACTTCTGACTGTAACATCCGTTCACTCAAAAATCATTAATCTAATTAACATAAATATTATGTTAGGTATTAAAATGAAAATTAATCTTGCTTAAATGGTGTGACATAAAAGAGGTCTAAAAGGCTTAGCAAACTGTGTACCTATGATTTATTTACGAACCCCGAATTTTTTAAAATTGTATATAAACTGTTCAGATACTTACCTCACTCTGACTGTGATGCTATTAAAGTTTAAAGTTATGATTGAATTTTTAGGAAATAATAAACCTTTGAAAATTTTCAAAATGGAAATGGCAAGCATACATTTATTTAAAAAAGGAATTCAAAAATATAAACTAGGTATACGATTTTCCGACTTTAATTTTGCTCGTATTTAGTTTATTATCTCATGGCATTTCGCTTCCAGTTCGACCACAATTGAATATGTCCACTATCTGGGCGGGTTTAAATGTATCAAGAACGTGAAGCAAGCTGGTGGTGGTTTTTACCTAAAAGCGGAAGAAGGCTAAGTTAGTGAACCAAATTATTTTGCCAATAGCTATATTCAAACTATAATTGCACATTCTCGTGTTTTCGTAATGGGTAATTATTATGGTTTTAAAATTTCAAACAAGTAAATATAGGTGGTCCAAATGTGCAAAGGTGCAAACGAACTGTTTTGCCCAACTCCTGAGGAGGCGCACCCCCCTAAGTTATCCGGAATGTAATCCTTCGTAGTATGATTTGTTAATGGTTTTTACTCAATTTTTAGATTAGATTGCTAACTGATGCTAAAAGAGATTATTATAAATATAAGGAGTAAGTGATTTTGCAGAGAAAGGCAAAGGTTCGCGACAAACACTGATCGTGCGGGGAACCGAGAGTGAAGTTGGAGTGGTAATCCGTCACATTCCTCTCCGAGGACCGTACCGCTGCATAATTAATTACACTAGTTAAGCTTGGGAAACCACCTGGAACTGTAATTACATAAAATTGGTAACATTTACTTAAAAGTTCGTAAATTGTACAAATGCGTTGCAAATAATTAGAATCCTGGAGAAGTTTCGAATTACCCCCCTTCCATTGCGACTGAGGGGTATACCGTGATTGTTATAAAAGTTTGAAGTCAGCAAATGCGATGCATTTAATTATTAATTAGCACTGCTAATAGGGAGGTTCGGTAAATACAGCATTGCATTACAAACAGAGCAAACGTGTGTAAAACAGTATTGTTGCGCATCTGACGAATATTCCCAATCCGAATTACAAATGAACCTCATTTCCGACCCATGTGCAAATAGTAACTAATTTACAGCCAAACAGTTACTACATTGCCCGTATATCTGCCCGTTTCCGATGCCGATCGTAAATTTTCAATATTAATTTCTTAACATTAATATCGAGTTGTGCATGGGAAATTTAAATTGAAGCAGATCTAGTACGGCAAGAATAAAATATTAATGGTAAGTATTAAATAATAAATAAGACAATACTCTTAACCAAGATCTTGCTTAAACTGCCTGTAATATATAACATTGTAACTGTAACAGCTAAGTTTTAGGGGAGACTTAAGCTACATAGCGTTGAGTCATGAAGTATTAGGGAATATGTAGTACTTCTGAAAGCAATTACGTTATTACATTTTTGTAGCAGTATATTTCAATGTAAACCGATTTTATCATCTAAATACTAAACTTCTTCAAAGTTGTGTTCGTTTTTATGTAGATATACTTAAGTGGGATGTGCTACCCGCATTATTTCCTAAATTGCTATAGTAGGTGTATCATTTTTCACGCGGCAACGGATTATTCCAAATTGTCATGGTGTTACGTAAAACGTTATATTTTGTCAAATAAATTGTCTGGGTGGAATATAAGGCAATTTACCAACGTTGACATTACGCTTAGATATTGTGCTCGCTACATGAATACCATAAATAAGGCAATAACGTTCTTGTGAGTTGTATACCGTTATATTTTTAAAATTTTAATATATGCGAATTTATATCTAACTTTAATACTGAAATCTCTAGACAAAACATGGATTTACACACAAGGGGCCGAATTGGCTAATAAACCATGGAAATTTCGTCCTAAATTTTTAAGGTGCAGTTATTTATTTAAAGGTTAAAACTTAAAAGTACATCCGCATCTTGCGCACATTGCTATATAAAAAAAATTAAACTAAGGTTTAGAAGATCAATGTTAGGGATTCTTAAAATTCACTGTTTTTAGATAAATATTTACGGCTTTGGGAAACTCACATTCTGTATGTTTGGCTAATCATTAAGCATAGACGCGGATTCATCAGATAATTTTAGGAGTTTCTATTCTAATTTGGCTTTTCCGCTGTCATGTAACAAAATTCAGCTTATTTATTCATATCTCAATGTATTCTTGATGATAGTGGTATTTATGGGTACGAAATTATTTTCTAAGAAGGGTTTGCACTGTTATGTAGCGTGCCCCGATATCTTTTTCTTTATATCTTACAGTTTGATTTTCGGTTAATACACGTAATAATACATTTAATCTGTTTTCGTTCATACCGTATTTAACTTTCTGCAGTTTTACAGATTTGCAAGTAGTAATATCTGTACTAATTTGTTGCTACCGTATTTTTCTTACATGGAATACATTATTTTCGTACATAATATTGTAGGGGTTTTAATTTTGCCAGGAAAATTTCATGCTTGTACACTACTTCAAAAGGAATTTATATTCCACTTCACGTATAATATTCTTTAAAAACAAATTAGAGCATTATCAAACATCAAATTTACCCTGGACAAAATGTAGATCGCTTCGGTTGTTTTTTATATTAAACATTGTTCAGTCAATCAAGAATTAATACTGGTAATAGGGACGTTAAACGTTGTTGTTTTGTAATTACTTAATTGTAGTTATTACTTGCAGTTAGTATGATTAGAATCGTGTACGTTAAGTTAATACTATGTAGTAGGTACACTATTAAATATTAAACAACACCGTAAACTATGTTAAAAATCTTCAATAATCAATGTAAAAAAGAAATACCAACGGACATCAATTTAACAAAGCGCTTTTCACTAATGTTAACAAAATAAAAACTATCTCAATATAGTACCTTCTACAAATAATAAGTGGACGCGACTGCCTCCCTGGACTTTCCCATACTGGAAACTGTTCATATCATCTTTATTTCAAATTATATATATATATATATATATATATATATATATTTACTTATGGCTACCTAAGTGAGACTCAGCCATTGAAAAGTCCCGTAAGGAGTGAGCACCGGCAACAAGTGAGGACCAATATACGGACCTCACAAGTTTCGGGCTTGTAATTTTGC
>JABXWE010020291.1:0-14731 GCA_014611495.1 Limonius californicus | reverse complement strand
CTGCGGAATAGCAGGGAGCAAACGAAAAAAATTAATCATGATTACTGGGACGACCATCCTGTGTTGAGACATGCAAAGACTCTAATCAGAGGTCCATCCAGGAAAGCTACAAAAACACTCTTAAATTTTGGAAGGGTGAAAATACAACCGTTGGTGGGAATCCTTACCGGAAACAATTATCTGAAAAAATGTCTATCCTTGAGAAAGCAACTGAACCACTCAACATGTAGAGTCTGTAAAGAGGAAGAGACACCGTCTTCACTGGTTATGTTACTGCGAATGTCTAACGGCCCACAGACGACACTTTAGGGAGCAAGAATTAGAACCCAATATGATCAAAGAGGCTTCCATTAAGAGATTCCTGGCATTCTTCGGGGAATCACGACTCTCATTATGAAGTCGTGAGGCTCAATAGACCGCGGTGTAGGAAGCAAGACACCAATCCCAAGAAAAAAACCTAATGTTCTCTGGAGCAGAAGAGAAACTGCTCCGGGAAATACTCAGGGGTGTGGAGTAATATAGATCGTGCAATATAAGCAACCGATAGTGGCAAGTTAAGCTAATGGTCCCTGTAGTAATAAAAAAATTATACGGTGGTAAACCATCTAGTAGAGCCTCTTTTTATCCCTTCAGATGGGTTACGCTAGCCTTGTGTTCAGCGTAGGTGCAGAAGAGCTAGAATATCCTACTGATAGCAAGCAATTAATGAACAGTTTGCTTAAATTGCAAGTGCCCAATGTGTGTCGATGAAATTTTAATACTTATACTTCTATATTCAAACCCCATAAAAATTGAAACAACACTTCAGAGGGCATCGACGACCATTTATATATATATATATATATATATATATATACGCCCACAGATACCATTTTTAATTCTGTTGCATGTTGACATTCAACATTACTCATTCGAAAAGGGTAATAATTCAGAAGAAAATAAACTAATTACGTACAGGTCGATAACCTGCTTGAATATGTAGTTTCAAGATGGTATCAAACACAGTTATCAATGTTCCAAATGGAAATAAATGTACTACTACGTCTGCATTTCAAATACGGGCATATGTATACGCGTATTATCATGCTTGTCACGATAATCAGCTACGAAATCAAGCACGTGGACTGACGACTACACACTTTTACGTATATTCGTGCAACACCATTTTCCTCACAAAACCAAGTTTTCTGATTATATATCATTAATTAATTTTGTTCTCCATGTAACTCACTCCCCTTTGATAAAATATTTCGGCCGGAGCTTCAGTGAGTCGCGATATTTTTCCAACACAGTAGTTTCAGATCTAATTTTCTTCAATACCATCATTCATCCCTCGCGTGCGCGATTTTTCGCAGAAATTAATCTTTTTTTGCGGCTGTTTTGTTTTATTTTGTGGTTGCAGCAGCCCCGTCGAGAGAAAATTAATTCCGTTTAAAAACGCATGATGTTTAGCAGTTAATTGAAAACAAGTCTTAATTACACAATAAAAATTAAGACTCTATAATAGCCTGGGCGGGAAAGTGTAATTTGTCACAGTGAGTAAAATTGGCGAAAAATACGAAAATATTAGCTTCCTTAAACGTGAAAATTGCTTTGTGGTAGCCTGGCCTTATACCACTAAAAGCTTGCGTAAAAAGAGGTCTGGGGTTAGGCGCTTTCGAATACTGAGTAAATAAATTTTGCTGAAGTTGACGGACAAAACATTTGGAGCTGCTGAAAGTTGTTCGAGTGTTCACTACAAAAACGCTAACGCTGGACTGATTTATGATCGCAAATGCAGGAATCGACATTTCGAATTTTGCTCCTATATAATACGAAAAAATGATTTTTTCTGTTGGGACTCTACAAAAAAAGTTTAAGCTACATGGGACCATTATGTAGCAAATATGTATAACGTAAAAAGTTGCAACCTGGAAAATATTAGTTTGCCTTTTTCGGCCTTAGAATATAAAATATCTAAAGCTGGTTTGATACGAGTTCGAAATTATTTAAAAACTTCTGTAAGGTGTAAGCTCAAAGAAGGTCTGATGATTCAGCTGGCTAGATATACCGTTAGAATACTTCTTCAGACTTTACGTGATTTAATGTGATTTCAATTACTTTCATACACATTTATGTTGCAAGCAGTGATGTCATTTTAACTCAGCAAAATCAAAGTACATTAGAATATTAAATTAGGCAATGTGAAATAAGTAATACGCTTGATAAGGGAAATTAAGTAATAACCAGGTCATCGCTTATGGGTGCAAAAGATAAAAGGACACTTAAGATTGAAACAGGGAACAGTGCATCGAACAGTTGACAGCGAAGAATAGATAGTGCATAGCTGGCAGTTGGCGGTGTTCCAAAGAATAACAAACCCAGTAATGGCGATATACCTGTTTATACTTTTGTAAGTAGTTTTAGGATAGTATTTTTGAATAAGTTGTAATAGTTTTGTAGTACGTAGCAAATGAATAAATCAAACCATTTTATAAAAGGGTAGTTGTTTCTCTGGTGATCCCGGATAAGGACAAAGGGCTCCTTATCAGTTACAACCGTAGGCGTAACAATATGTTCTACATTATGTATATGTCTAGATAAATTTTTATATTCGGCATCACCGCAAATGAAAAGATACCTATTTGTAACAATTTGTTCGCATATAGGCTTGAAATTAATTATTTAGTAATATTAATATTAAAGGTATGTTGATGTACACGCTTTCGACACTAGCTGTACGTTAACGTTCTAGCCTAGCGGCAGAGACTTGCTTTGTGTATGTAAACTCAAAATTCAAATCCCATGATGGTTGATTTGTTGATTATCATATCTGTTTTTAATACAATGGGAAAATGTGGTTTTTCTGTTTTATTTAGGTAAATGAATGATGAATTTCAATTCATAATTGCAATTTCTAATAAATCGCGGAATTCGATCAGAACGAATAAATATTAATATTTTCTATCAACACTACATAATTTATATAACAACAGAATATTAGAATTCCTCTTATAAAGGTTCACATGCACTAATAAACATAGAATATTGACTTAAAAAGGTTATCTCAATCTGAAAAATACTCCCTTCTGACGATATTAACATGAAATTCAAATCACGTTCGTGTACGATACACTAAATCATCTGGATTTGCGAGATAGAGTCCACAAACATTTTCAAGATAATTTACTGACCCTAAGACCCTAAAAGATGCGCAGTAAGGAAATGAATGGCGAAGCTTTGTCAGACTTTAATATTTTATAAGACAATCTCCTTAAACACGGACAGAATTCTAGATTTTTGTGTTTTAAGCTGAAGCCGCTTACCTTCCTCAAGAGGAAGGAAAAGAAATAAAACATCTGTATCGTTACTTCAATTTACATTTATCTCTCTGTGTTTCGGGATAGAACGTACGAGGCTCATTTGAATCTGGCAAATATTACGAGCAGGGACCAGAAAGCTGTCCTCCAGGAAGAAAAGATTTACGACCGTGTAGCGTCCCATATCTGACGAAATTGCGAAACGAATAGAGGTAATATTCAATGACAAACTTGGCTGGTCTTATTAGCGTTCAGTATGTCGATAATTCAATTTTAATGTTTGTAACATTTCGAATAGTAATCAGCAGATACTGAATATTCTAACTTTACAGTAAACTAACTCAATTAATCGAATTAATTAGAACCGAGGTGTCAATTGATAGGCGAAGTTCAATAACTAAATCTACATTTCTTTCTGCTATTCTAATTGCACGTTTAATGAAGAAATTGGAGAAAATCGTTGGGATTCCAAATCAATTCCTGTGGAGTGTTACTATGTCAAACTACTGTACTGGGAGGTTGGAACCTAAGCAACAGTTGTTATTAAAAATACTGAAAATTAAACCGAAGTGATTTAAAAATGTCATATGTAGAGAAAACTAGAAATAACATACTGGAAAATAATAGAGGAACCAAACAAAACTGTAAATTGGTAACTACATTTCACCCAATTTCAGTTTCTACTATACAGCTTGTTAACATTGGACCGAGGGAAAACTTCAAAGGAAAAAGTTCTTCGTTATTTATTATTAGTAACTTACGAAGCTAACAAGGGTTCGTTATGTTCGACCTATATTTAGAAGCTGTATTATTTTTATATGCGTGCTCATACGGAAGCCAACTCACATTTTATAAAGGATGCGACAAAAACATAAAAAAGCTCCTACGGCTATAAATGGTCATCGGATATAAACCTGCTGAATGTAGAATTTTAATTGCTAAAATTAGCAAATTTTAGGCTAAACTTTTGTCACACCCTATATACAATGGGATCTTAAATGTGTGCATGAATTTATTCTTTAAAAGTATGGCGAATAAAATTAGATTGAAGGGAACATACATTTCGTATTTCATAAAGGCGCCTCCACCTTCTTTTACAACAGTTTTGTCCGAATAGTCTGGATGGACGGGTAAAGCAGATAGTGTAGTTGGAAAGATCGACGGACTTACCATCGTTAAAAAAATTCTGTAGACGTTTGAATTCTTACCCGACGGTTCGATAGGTTGGGGCAAGTCTACCAGTCTGGACTCGATGTTTGGTGCTGAATGAACAACCAGTTCAACGCTGTCGTAAAGTGTCTTACACAACTGAGATTACAATACTAATAATGGTGAAGCTTTACATCCCGTGAAGGAGTTTGGTCTGCAAGGCGTAAGGTCGGAACTTCCGTATTCTTGCCTTCACATCCGGTTGTCGGAAGTTCAAATCTCTGCCTCGATGCCTAGCAGGCGTCCTACCTCTTTCTGTTCTTCAACTCCGAAGGGGTCCTGCCCAGGGCGCTTTTTCTTACAAAAGGATTAATGTCCTCTTTCCATTCATAGTCTTTTCCCTCTGCGTTTTCAGTTTGATTTTCTTCGGTTCCAGGATCCCAAACCGCCTGGTTTCCTACGATCAGCAGTCGCTGGTGGCAATCGGGGGAGGTCTGCTTGGTCACCATCCACACCCACCGCAACTGACGGGAATCCAAAATCCTGTTCTGTATACCTATTTTCCTTTTCATTGACCTTGTTCATGCCTTGTCGTTTAATGGAGTGCTTTAGGATTGAGTGAGAAACACTACCACTAAACTCTTTAGAAAGAGGGGTGAAATGGTCCCCTAACCTTCGTTTCCTAATAGCATTGGGGCCGGAAGGAATAAGAGAGTTAACCAAGAGAGGCCTCATAGATCAGATGAAAGAAGAGAATCCCATCCCACCCACAACTAGTTGAAGCAGAGTGGGTATCCACCTCGGGGTTGCTAATCCCGTACTCACTACGTGTGAGCCCCTGAAGGGCAGGTGGCCTACCCAGACGCTTAAAATAATTGGGCACCTGCGTTCGAACTAACATAGGGTAATAATACGAACGCCCAATGCGCGATGGCCACAACACCACCACGTGTTATAAATTTGGCACGCGACTATCGGTTGTAAAAACTGTAGATTACTCATTATAGTGCTCCTGCCTTTTTAGAACCAATTTTTACTGGATATTTGGACAGTTTTCTTCTATTTTCTTTTTCACGCCTTTTTAACAAAACTACCGACGTCACTGTGACAGGCAATAGTATTACATTTTATTTTAAATATTACGAAAACACATCAATTTGTATACAGAATACTTTACAAATTGTCCATAGTATGAGTACGCTTCGTTTATCTTACTTAACCCGTCGCAATTTTAACCGATGGGTAAACCTGTGGAGGCGCCTTAAAAAGTCGAAGATATTTGAAGATTTAGTTTCATTGAGGTATTTATGTATATTGCGTATTCGCATACAGGTATAAAAACGGACAATTCTTCCAAATACTGAATACATGTATGGCTCGACTCAGGGTAAAGCTATAGGAAACGCAAAACAAGCTACGTTTATAAATTATAGAACATAATCTAGACCGATTAGGAATTCTCATGTTTGTAAAAAAGATGCGTATGTTCCACACTCATTCCACACAGTGGTGGTGTTTAATTACAACATTTACTATACAAGTAACAATTGACTAACGTGTTGTATAATAAACTATTCGATATTATGCTGTTTGTTGGAAGCTTATACGTCGGGTTTATAAAGAAATTGTTACCTTTAACAAATTTGTATACAGGAATGGATCAATGGATTGCTGAAAGTGTGTGAACTTTTTTGACCAATTCAAAAGTGTTGCACGATGTTTTTCGTTTGTAGTTTGGATGATACCCACCTTCATCCGAGTAAATCAGCACTGAATTAAATATGTACAAAGTCAAAAACGTTACGCTTTAAATAAATATTCAAGGATTTACAACTTCAATGGATGTAACCCAAGTAGCACCAAATATTTTACCAATATTGGTTCAATATTGGATATGTATCGTTCCTTGGCTCATCATTTTATCGTGCAGCACATATTGGTACATCATTGGGCAAACATGTTGGCAGCAATGTAGGAATTCAGAGTTAAAGCCAATATTTAACCAATAAATGAAATACCGTAGTAGAACAATATTGGTCAGCCAATACATCGCTAATGTAAAACCAATAATGCATCTACAATATATATTTAAGCGTGTTGGCACAGCATTGGACAGACGTGTTGAAGCCAATATAGGAATTCGGAGTTACTGCCAATATTTAACCAATAAATGCAAAACCGTAGTAGAACAATATTGGCCAACCAATATATCCCCAATGTAAAACCAATAAAGCGTCTGCAATATATATTTAGGCATGTTCAGTATTGGACAGACACGTTGAAGCCAATATGAGAATTCAAAGTCAAAGCCTATGTTTAACCAATAAATGAAGTATCGTAGTAGAACAACATTGGCTAGCCGATATATCGCCAATGTAAAACCAGTAATGCATTTACAATATATATTTAAACATGTTGGCGCAGCATTAGACGAACATGTTGAACCCACTATGAGAATTATGAGTTAAAGTCAGTATTTAACCAATAAATGAAATACCATAGTTAAACAATATTGGCCAGCCAATATATATTAGCTCCCCTAATTATTTTATAGAAAAAATATGTTATATAAATTATTTATTTAGAAAAAGAAACTGTTTCTAATGTAGTAATTATATTTTTAATAGGTTTAGCGATTTCCGAGAAAATCATGAAACGCTTTTCACCTTCTAAGCTCATTTTCGTAATAGCCTTGACTGACAAATAAAATTCAAATTGTCAAGTGCATACGATCATATTTCATAAAATGATTGTAATAATTTGTAATGTGTACGGGTTGCTGCAAAATTTGGAATTATATATGCTGTTTAAGGCTCCTTTCGCAATGGCGGCTCCAAAAACTAAGAGAGAGTCAGGAAAGTTCAGAATAAGATGGATTTATCTAAATTGCGCCTCTGATGTGCCTACAACATTTCTTGCCTGATGTAGCCGCAAAACTGCTGGGGATGAAAGGGGATTATACTTTTACCTGATTTCGGTCACTTAAGCCGTACCTATACCTGCCATAGGTGGCAGATATAATATCTTATGCTAATAAGTTTCATTTGTCATTAAAAAATATAAGCTAATATTAATAAATTTTGATTTTGGTATATAAATGTTTTCAATGTATGTATGCGTCTGGATGGGTTTATAAATTTACTTTTTAAATAAAATAGCGCGGAATTTTGTTACAATACGTTGTATACAACGTTATTTAAAAAATAAATTTAAAAACTAATCTAGGCCTTTTATATAATACCGAATTATACAGGGTGTCCATTATTCCAGGACCACCATGGGGTTCTCGATTATCTTAAGAGGTGCAAAGTAGTTTAAATAATTTTCATAAACGTTGATTGTTGATTAAGTTTATTATTAAAAAACATATAATACCTAATAAATACGCATATATAAGAAAGTAATAGTGTTGGTAAAAGGAACATAAATAAAAAAAATAAGTAAATTTTAAAAATATATTTCATTATGTTACCGGGGCGGATTTCGTAGGATTCCATTTGGTCTAGTGTGTCTTGGATCAATGATCTATGGTAACAAACATTTCATATAAAATATTTCCAGTTGCTTCATCATTTTCTGAGTCCAATATTCAGTATCTCTTTCTATCTTTTGAATAAATGCAACCCTAATGGTGTCCATATGACAAAATAGCAAAACTGTTTATCCGTTATATGCAACTGGCCTTGGATTTGATACATATAATCGTGGTTAGGCTTTAATATCAGTTTTCTGTTCTGAGCATCGTAGACGACAAAATCCAAATGTTTTTTTTCTGCGGCTTCTATGGGAGTGAATTTTGCAGCTTTCGCGGGACATTTTATTTCTAGTAGACCATCGTCACCTACTAAACCATCTGGCGATGCAGCTAAATAAAATTCCTCATCTTTTCCAACAAACATGCCGCATTGTCTTACTTGCAAGTTTATTACCTGTTCAAACGCTTTTATAGCAATCTGTTCATTTTCGACACTATATCGAGTCGCAGTTGTCCCGCAGAAATCTGAGTACAGTAATCGCTTCACTGTTTTTGCAGAAGAAGTCGTCTTTCTCATTTTGCACACTTGACCAAAATTTGAGGCTGTCAAACGAGTTGATCTCTCTTGTTTCCAAATTGGATTGGAACTTTGGCCTCTCGTTGTGACTTCTAAAGCTGCAATTTCGTCCGTAGATTTTCTCAGCTTCTCGAGAAACGATGTTACCTGTCTATCATATTCTGCTGAAGTCATGTCATTTTCTGCCTGTTCTTCTGTAGTCGCACCATAATCAGCATCGGGGCCTGACGACGAAGTTTTTTTCTTGTGTTTTGGTATTCCACTTTCTGCGATAATTAAGCGTCGTTTTTTAGAATTTTGACGACGTGCGGACAGTTTTTGTATATATTTCTTCATATATCTAGGTGGGCTACGATTGACGAAAGCTTTGTGAATTTCCGAGTAGTAGAGTTCTTTTTCATTAAAGGATATAGCTGCAGCATGACATCTTGTTTGATACGAATCTTTCAGTGCAAAATTTATTCGCTTTCCGCCCATAAATTTGCATACTATTGAATTATACTGTTCTGCTGCATTGTTCGTCATGTTCATAATTAGGCTTGGTGCATTATGAGCTAATCTATATAGGCACTTTTTTAAGTTTATAAGTTGCCTCACTAGCCACCGATGTCTAAAGCCGGGCCTGGCGTAAATAATAAAAACACAAGTACTTACTGTTTTGATCTTCGTCTTCTACTTCTTATAATGGAACACCTAGCCACCTTATTGTTACCCATAGCGAAAATAAGAAAGGTATATATTCTAATAATTACAACAACACAAGTATCACTTACGAAGTGAAATCAACGAATGATTTTCAATGATCATTTGTACATTGTAAGTATAAGGGTAATTAGTCCCTCATCCCTATTTCGAGCAATGAGATGTAATGATTCACTAAGTTACTTAAAATATAAATAGAACTTGTATGCACATTATTTGACGTTTAGATAAACCAAATTTATAGAGAATTTGGTTTATCTAAAGTTAAAATAGTATTATAAGTGATAGGGTACCGTATTATGTTTATAAAAAAGATATAAATAGACCACGTCTGTATAATGTGTATGTATACGTATGTATGTATATGTAGGTGCACCTACACATAGTATTTTCTGTTTGGGAAGGCATTACTGACTTTTGTATCCTATTAGTAACCTAGCTGCTGTATGCCGGATAAAGAGCTTATCTTTGTTTCCAGAAGATGTTATAGATTTCTACAAATTACCACGCTGTGTCGAGACAGATATCTATTTAAAACTAACATTTGTTAGATTAGTTATTAGGTACATATACGTGTGTCACCCACCAGAGTGACCGACATAATTTTTACACGGTATAGGAAAAATGAAAAAATTAAAACATGAAAATCAGTGACAGTTGTTTTAAACGTAAAATATGTTCAGAATTAAATAGTGTATCAAAATATCATTTTTATTTTGCAATATTCATTGATATATTTTCATTCAAATATGCGGTATTTTAATGTGGGTCACAATATTCCACTCTACCGTTGGTAAGTTTATATTTTTGATGCCAAAGCAGGTAAGGTCTTTGAAAGTGAAATATAAGCGGATTAGCTGCAGGCGGGCTTGGTTAGTGAGGTACTGGATTCTTCCGTCCTAGAATTTTATTTGTGGCGCTACTATCCGATGGCAAGAAATATCAAAAATTAGGCAAAAACATACGTCACTTATAATGTATTTTTCTGGCTTATTTATGAACCAATTTTTATAAAATTTATACCATTTTTACGACAAAAGACCACTGGAGGGCATGATGCATTTTATTTTTTTTTTCAAATTATTTAGAATAGTTGATACATGCTTCCGTAAATGACCTAATTTTACACATGGCTAATTTTATATAAAAATATCGTTTTTCGAAAAATCCGAATGCATAGTGCCCTAGCGCCTAGTTTTCTGAGTAGAACAGTGAAAACCCCATAGTGATATATTTTATATTAAGAGCATAAAGTTATATGAACTAAATCACTGTATGCAGTCGTCGCATTCCAATTATCTTTATAAAAAATAATTTTCAAAAAAATTTAATCGATCATCAGCATTGAAGGCAGGTTTCTTAATAAAACAGCGGAAACCTCATTACGAAATCTTTTTTTTGGCGATGAAACTAGCAAAAACGTAACCTCTGTATAGCATCAGTGTAACCTATACCGATCGAACGCTCTTAAGCTGACATTTTTGGAAACCTACTCGCAAAATGTTTTGTACCTGAATGTGTTATGCCATTTTTACGCATATTTTAAAGTATTCGTCGACTTTTAACGCTTGTTGCGCATCTTGACTATCCTATTTTTTTGTAAATAGCGACGTATACATATTTTGAAAAAACAGACAGATAAAGTTCTTACGCCATGTATAAATAATATGGCATATTAGACTGCATTTTTACAAACTTATAACAAAGGTTCAGAAATGCCATAAATCGTAAACTGTCTTAGTTTCATTGTACTGGTGGTATTTCTAAGCCCGTACTTAAGTAAAAGGCACTGACGTCATTCGCCTATTAGGGAAATTTCCAGACTTTGTAAAAGCCAGCTTTTGCATTCAAATTTCTATAACTTCCCTGGTGTAGTATATAATTAAGAATAGCGAAGAAATACAAGAAATAAACTGTGCGCGTCATAAAACTCTATGAATGAAAACCAGTAGGTACCTCTAATAGAAATTTCAAAGAGATGAGTAATATTAGATAAGACGTAAGCAAAATAAGTTTCGCTTAAGATTTCCCAAATGACAATGGTTGTATTGGTATCACTGGCGTTACCAGATGTTACCTAAAAGCGAACCAAAATATATCCTACTTTTTTTGATTTTACTTCTTAGAATTAAACTGCCTTGCCAAATTCAGTACGCTTAGTAAAATTAATAAAAATAAAATGATAATCTAAATTGTTTTATCACTTTATTACGTTGTGATTTTTGATTTATTAATTCGTAATCGGCTTTTCTGGAGGGTATTTTGATTGAAACCTTCTAAACAGAAGAAAACCTCGACAAGAATTTAAAAAAATGCCACGAAAATAGAACGTAAAATAGCACTAGAAAATTAGCATCGTAAGAAACCCATAATAAATGCGCTTCAAAAGCATCCTCCTTAAAAAATCTCATAAATAAGAAGAATAAAAAATTTCGGTAATAACGCTGTGCCGCTGTATAAAAATGACTAAAACAAAAACCCCTTAAAAATCCCGAAATTTTAGGAAATTAGTGAATTTCTATTATTTTTAGTTGCAAATGTTCCTTGAACCCTAAAACAGTATCACTACTGGCGACGCCGCTGACATTTTTACAAGAAAGGGCACGTTTTGCTACCTGTGCCATGTTGGAGGATTAGTCAGTTACTTAAATATCAATTTTTCAGCGTTCGTCAAGCAACAGTTTAATTCTACAGTCGTTTTCTTATGTTCTGACTGTAAGTAATTGTGTTGAAAGTGTTCATCGTTTATTATTGCAAGTAAGTATAAACTATTTGTAGTATATATATTATTGCTACTTTATGCATAATTTATAGAAAAAGATGTCTACCGTTCGAGTCCGCACATTTTATGCACATTTTCCAATACAACTTAGGCTATATGTTGTGACGCTCTTTTCTTTGCTTAACTCTGCGGGTCAATTGCACGTCTGCTTATTACGTGCAATTGCTTCGGTTGCCTCGGGCGCCAGATTTTGTTACGAAGTTTACTCTCCGTCGCTGCTTCGTTGTCCTGGAGGGATAACGAAGTCCTAGGTAGCTACAGTTGAAGACGTCGGTTTCCAGGGGACTGATGTCACTTAACTGCAGACTCGGAAACGGTCCTAGATATCTAACTGTACTGCGTCGTGGAATAATTAAAGCAATAATGGTTTAATACATATATTTTAGCGTTAAACATACAGGATTTCACAGTCACAATACAGTAGCAAAATAACCAGTAGCAAATATGGTAGCAGATACAGTAGCAATACGGTAGCAATACAGTAGCAAATACAGTAGCAATACGGTAGCAAAATACAGCAACAATACGGTAGCAAAATACAGTAGCAATACGGTAGCAATACAGTAGCAAATACGGTAGCAATACGGTAGCAAAATACAGTAGCAAAACAGTAGCAGGTACGGTAGCAATACGGTAGCAAAATACAGTAGCAAAACAGTAGCAGGTACGATAGCAATACGGTAGCAGATACAGTAGCAACTACGGTAGCAATACGGTAGCAGATACGGTAGCAACTGCGGTATCAATACGGTATATGGGGCAGGAAATCGGATATTTCGGAACCTGATGGGTACAAACCCCGGTATGAACGGACTCTAACGGTTCTCTCTCTCTAGCAAGATGAGAAAATATGGTGGAAAACACCGCCTCAGGACAGACCCATCGACGGTATTTCCCGGAAGGAACCTTATGTCAGGACAAACGCAGCCGTAAGGGGGAGACAGAGAAAAGGGATCGGAAAACACCACCTCAGGACGGTCGCAGCGATGGTGAACTCCGTTAAGGACCTTACGTCAGGACAAACGCAGCCATAAGGGGGAAGAGAGAGAAATGGAATCGGAAAAACACCACCTCAGGTCGGTCGCAGCGATGGTGAACTCCGTTAAGGACCTTACGTCAGGACAAACGCAGCCGTAAGGGAGAAGAGAGAGAAAAGGGATCGGAAAAACACCACCTCAGGATGGTCGCAGGCCCAGTGTTGGGTAAGATACTTTTTTTTTTGTATCTAGATCCAGATACAGGTACTTCTAAAAAAGTGTATCTAGTTACAGATACAAGATACATTTTACTACGTGTATCTAGATACAAATACAAGATACTTTAAAATGTATCTAGATCCTTCTCAGATACAAATTAGATACCTACTTTAAAAAATTACACTTCCAGAAATGGAACCGCGCATAAACCATTATAATATTATTTTTAAAGAAAATCTGACGGAATTTAGAGTTGTTAACAAATCGATAATAATAATAAGACACAAAATAATTACTAGAGAACATTTTATTGGGATAGCCATTCAGTATCGCTGCCACTTCCAAAAAAGCTCTTTCGTTATCATTCATTCTTCCAATTGTAGCACAAGAATTGATTCTGTACTTGTTCACTACTTTTATTTATACTGAGAAAACTTCAAGTTTTGTCAAGACTTTAGATAAGCCTACCGCTCGGTTATTACTTATGAGATTTGCTTGGAAATTCCCAATATCGAAAACAGCAAGGGCGGTTATTGTAATTTGTATAGCCACAATAGATAAATGTATACTTAAAATCTTAAGCTTCTTACAGTTCTTATCTCCTCAAAATGGGGATGTTTGAATGCTTATTTATTACCATTACCTATCTTAAGACGTATTTGGGTTTTTCTGCTGCAAGTAAACCCTAAAATTTAAATGTCCAAAAATGTCCTAAATTTTAAATTGAAGAAATGTTTTAATAAAATTCGAAAACTACATAAAATAAATTATAATTCTTGAATGTATCTAGGATCTTTTATTGTTTAATGAAGAAGATACCGCTTAATAGGATCTAGATACAGATACAAGATACAATTTTATAAACGTATCTAGATACAGATACTAGATACTTGAATAGTATCTAGATCCAGTATCTAGATACATGTATCTAGATACTACCCAACACTGTTTATAAGTCTTCCTTGTTTTAGTCAAACTTTCAAATTAGTATCATAATTTACGTTGTCATGGTCAAAACAGTACAAGCAGCAAAAGTACAGGTGATTTAATTAACTTTTGAGCCTGTGAAAGTCTACCTAAAATGTTCCCGAAGACGTTTTTCTTCCATTTTAATGCAAAAACAGTCTAGACTAAATGCAAATTTTTAAAAATAGGATTTCTTCTTCTTGTTCCTGTTTTATATTGTAACAGGACTTTGGTTTACAAGATTTCCTTCGCAAAAGCTGTTAAAAATCACACTGCAAAAATAACTATTTAGTAAATTAAAACGCCTTTTTTTAATTTACGCGGATTGGATTTTTTATAGATGGTTTTAGTTTCCAAGTAATAAATAGTTACATTATACAATTTTATGAGACTTTTATTTTTATGTACCTTATCTTTATGACTTAATTTTAATTTAGTGAATTTATTAATTGAACTGGTTTGGTTTTACTTTACGGCAATTAATTTAATCTGGTTTCTAGGTAAAATAATTGTTATTCATTATGTTAATTAATAGACAGTACGTCATTTACGAATTCGTAACATGTTGTTATTTACTTTGTATTA
>JABXWE010020289.1:0-13433 GCA_014611495.1 Limonius californicus | reverse complement strand
TCACCCGACAGCGCTTCGTAGTCCAGTTCATTAATAATACGCCGTTCACCTTCAGAAACCCCCCTGCGAACCGGCCGATAACAGCATCTTTGGTATTTTACTGGGCAAATAGTTTAGATTTCCTAAGGAATCGATGTACTTGAGATCACGTCGCACTACCTCGGCTAAGGTTTCCTGCAGTTTCCTAGCCTGAACAGGTGAATGCCGGAGGTAGTTAAATTGCACTGTCTGCAGTTCATTATTGACGATAATAAATGTATAAAACCTCTCTGGTGTTTTATTTCCGTATTTAGCTCAACTACTCTAGATCCGAACCTAATACGATCACGACGAATCACGACAGATAGAAGAAAAGCACAACACAAGGGTCCGTAACGCTACAGTATATTTATGTATGTTTTTGTGTTGGAAGTGGCCGTTCAATATGGTCAAGGAAAATTCTTAGCACAAATCTATTAATCTTCGGCCGTTGTCGTTTTCCACATCCTCTCCGTATCGTCCAACCACGACGTTATTCGTCTTTTCTCCCACTCGACCATTAAAATCTCCCATGAGTATTATTTCGTTTTGTTTCTTTATCTTTTCTATTTGAGTCGAGAGTTCGTCATAAAATGTATTTTTCGCTTCTACGTCTGCGTCGTCATTCGGTGCGTATAGTCCAATAACGGTTAGCGGTCGATTTTTTATTGTCAATTCTAACGTGATTATTTTTTCGTTAACTGGGGTCCAATCTTTAACCGCTCTTGCTAATTTCTTACGTAGCATGATTGTATTATTGATCAATAGTACATCGTAAACAAAAGGATATATTTGATGATCTTAAATTCGCAAATATTTTCTAAGCAATGCACGAGTACAACATATTTGAATGCCGATCAACAAAATTATATACAGGGTGTTCCTTAATGACGTGCTAATATTTCAAGGTGTGATTCCTCAGGTCATTTTAAGAAGAAAAGTTCATATGAACATATGTCCGCAACGGCTTAAATTTTCTGCTACACGGTGTTGATAAAATTTTTTTAAAGCGTTATTTTTTATTATTTCCGAAACTACTTTAGATATTATTTTCAATTTTGGTATGTGTTAATAGGATATAAAACCACATAGTTTAGTTAGAAAAGTTATTCTATTGCTCCACCAGTGGCGTCCCTGCAAGCATGTCCCCTGATATTTTTTACAAAAAAAATGGTACGCCAATGATATTTTTTCATGTGGATATTTTTTCTGATTAGCCTGGTAAATTCTACATGAAAACGGTCTCTTGCATTTTTCTCGTCAGACGCACCATTCTTGATTAAAATAAACTAAAATTGCTTCATTTAGCAGTATTGGCGAAAAATTTTTGAACACATACATCTAGTTATCTTGGAATAATGACTTTCTTACAAACATCATTTTCAAACAATACTTGTTGACATAAAGTAATGTTTTGTCTAAAAAACGACCTCATCGTATTATTTCTAAGATTGTTAATGTTTCATTGTATTTATTTTATTTTTCCGCCGTTTTTATTCGAATATCTCAGAAAATATGGTAAATTATACGAATGCAGAAATGGCGGTAATGCATTACGTGTATGGTCTCGCAGACGGTAATGCAACAGAAGCCAGACGTATTTATCAGGAAAGATATCCTGATCGTGCCTTTCGGCAGCAATTTTAGTTTAATTATTTTAATCAAGAATGGTGCGTCTGACGAGAAAAATGCAAGAGACCGTTTTTATGTAGAATTGACCAGGATAATCAGAAAAAATATCCACATGAAAAAATATCATTGGCGTACCACATTTTTTGTAAAAAATATCAGGGGACATGTTTGCAGGGACGCCACTGGTGGAGCAATAGAATAACTTTTCTAACTAAAATATGTGGTTTTATATCCTATTAACACACACCAAAATTGAAAATAATATCTAAAGTACTTTCGGAAATAATAAAAAATAACGCTTAAAAAAAATTTTTTTCAACACCGTGTAGCATAAAATTTATGCCGTTGCGGACATATGTTCATATGAACTTTTCTTCTTAAAATGACCTGAGGAATCACACCCTGAAATATTAGCACGTCATTAAGGAACACCCTGTATATTTGTTTTTAATGTATGAGTAAAACTTAAAATACAATACAAGTGATAAAATGCTTGCAGGACCTAAATCACAGTTTTCTGATCACCGTTTTCTCTTCAACTTTCAATAGATTTTTTAAAACTAATCGAATATGAACAAGTAACTACCAGAAATATATTTTTGTGTTAGTGTTAGTTTTAGTAAATCAGCAGACTTTCCCAAACTCCCACTATAGGAATGCATCTTTAAATAAGTAGCCAATAACATTTTTAGCAATAAATAGAACAGGTTAATTAAAAAGTTTCTACAAACGTATGCCTAAAATTACTTCCTTACAAAGTCACTGCCGTTGAGAAGCTCTCTTGTAGATTTCAATCTAGTTATCATTTTGGTTTGAACGTACACTGTACCAATTAGTTTGTTGATATACGATTACTCAGCAAAATATGTTATTTTTTATGTGTAAAATATTCTGTTTAGATGGTTTTAAGTTTGAATAGATAAAATAAACATTATAGAGGGTGTATCACAACAGGATAGGATAGATTCGGGGTCTAACGAGAGTAGACAAATACTGTATACAGGGTGATTCACGACGAGTAGTAAATATTTTAGGGGGTGATAGTATGGACTATTTTGAGTCAAAAAGTTCATATAAACATATGTCCAATTCTCAATAATTACGGATTTCTAGCTGTTTTGATGTTACTCATTAAAAGTATTATTAAACGAATTAAGGAAAGACAAATCACTTATTTATTGCATTTATTTACAACAAAATAAAACAAAACAACAACAGTTTAAAGCAAATGCTCAAAAATACCACCACCGAAGTCAATACACCTTCTAACTCTGTCGGCATAAGTGTGTGTAGCTCTTCTGAGTTTGTTCGTTGATGAGAGCAGCACTATTCATAATGCGAGCGACCCATTCGTCTCTCGTGTTTTTAGTCTTTCTTTGTATATTTCGCTTTTTATCAAACCCCATAAACAAAAATCTAAAGGGGTAAGATCTGGCGGTCTAGGTGGCCAATGAACACGACAAGCGATGTTGATAATTTGTTTCAACAGTGGCATGAGGATTTTTTTCTGACCACCGATGTGAGTTACGGCTATTGTTGATACCGTCACGAGTGAAATTTGCTTCATCATTGAACAATATTGATGGACTGACTCGACGATTAGCAATTACCCACCTACAAAATTCCAAGCATATGGCTTCATCTCCTGGATGAAGGTGTTGTACACGTTGTAGATGAAAAGGGTACAAGCCATGAAAATGTAATGTTCACCATATTGTTGCTTGTGGAACACCGATTCGCGTAGAAATTCTTCCTGTGCTTGTTGAAGGACTATGTTCTGCTAACTGAAGAATGCCTTTTATTTTTTTCAAATTCTGTACATTTGCACGTTCATAAGCAATGTGACTGCTAGGAACTGTGCCAGTCAAACGCAGTTTGTTGAACACATAAGTGAACACCCTGCAATTTGGTATTCTGCGGTTGGGAAAACGATAACATATTCTCTTCTCGAGAAAAGAACATTTCCTCCACAAAATCCGAAAACAAATACCATATCGGCATATTCGGAATGCGTAAAGACGTGCGGCATTATAAAAAACACTTGCGAACAATGTCTATGATAATAAACAGCTTCAAATGTCACACGCTCACTTGTTTTTAAAGTGCTGAATGTTTGTCGTCTGTTTCTGTACCCGCCAATTTCAAACAGCTACATATCCGTAATTGTTGAGAATTGGACATATGTTTATATGAACTTTTTTACTGAAAATAGTCCATACTATCATCCTCTAAAATATTTACTATTCGTTGTGAATCACCCTGTATAAACATGGATAGCACAACGCTTCGATACTGAGTTACAGCCTTCACAACTTTGACAATAGTTGCAATAAAATTTTCCCTGCTGCTCTACTCATCCTGTTTAGTTACATTTAATTTAACTGACTTGCAAATCCTACGTTTAGATGTACTTTTCTATGTAAATAAAATGTCTTTAGACAAATAAAAAGAAATAATTTGTTAGGGTGTGAAATTCTTAGAAAAAGGTTTAATGGTGCATGTATGACAGCAAAATTAAACCTAAACATTATACAGTTATACAATTAGTGCTAGAATAATAAAAAATGCTAAATATTAATTATATTAGTATTGAAATTATTAACTAAGAAGATATTAGATAGTCTCTACTTTGGAAAACTGCAGTTCCATAGGGAAGTGTTTTATGAGAGTTTTTGTGTTTCGATATCTCGCATCCATTACTGGTTTCCGATTCCAACATATTATAATATACCCTGTATGATATAACAATATATTATTTTGACATAGTTTTGGACAAAACGTGCAAATACTAAATTATAGTAAAACACTCTTCTTCACGATGTACAAAGTGTTCAAAAGTGTGCCCAAAAACTGATATATAGATTAAAATTACGTTTGCTATAAAGAAATGCCAGTTAGAGAATTTTGCAGTGTTAAACAAGAAGCAAAGAATTTAGAATTCTAATATTTAGTAAAAGTATGGAAAAAAGCCAAAATAGAAGAACGATGCCGTCAATATTCTTTTTTTTTTTACTCGAATAACGTACAGTGGTGTTAAAAAGTCCTGCATCACCTCACAAAATTCAGGAAAATTGAAATTTAACGCACTTCCTTCGAATATTTTTCAACCTTTCTTTCTCTATATCAAATAGATACTTAATCACAATAATGTAATAAAAAAACACAGCAAAAAGTTTGGTTAAGCAGTTAGAAAACATTTTTATTCGAAATACAAAAATTATGCAATGTAAATTAAGACATAAACCTGCAACATTATATAACATATTATCTAAATTTAAATTAATTTTAATATTTGATTGGCCAGCCCTTGTTTTTGATGACTAATTCGCATCTTTTTGGCATGGAATTTACCAGTTTTTCTAGTTCCTCCTTCGAAATACAATGAAACCAAGCGTGAATCACAGATTCGATTAATTCGGCTTTCTTTGTGAGTTTTCTTTTAGATATGATGTTTGATATCCTTTGCCACAAGTTCTCTATTAGATTCAGGTCTGGAGATTGCGCTGGCCAGTCCAACCTGTCCACTTTGTTGGTCGTCATCCAGGATTTAACCAGCTTTGCTCTATGGCAAGGGACATTGTCATCCCGGAAAATAAACTTTTCTTCACCAAACAGGTCATTTCCACTAGGTAGCATCTTATTCTGCAGTACTTCAAGGTATTTGGCGGTGTTCATCATTCCAGAGACGACATGTAGTCGACCAACTCCTTGAGCAGACATGCAACCCCATACCATAACGGAGGTTGGATGCTTAATTCTTGGAAGTATACATTTTGGTGAAAATTCGTCCCCAGGATACCCTTCTGATATACGTATTGCCAGCACGGTTATTGATGTTAAAAGTTGATTCATCACTAAATAGCACCTTTTTCCACTGCTCTGTGGTCCAGTTTCGATGTTCCTTGGCCCATAGCAAACGATTGAGTCTTTGTTTCTCGGAAACCAGTGGCTTCTTCCGTGCTCTGCATCCTCTAAGTCCAAAATTAAGTAGTCTTCCTCTCTCAGTAGAAGTGCACACGCTTACACCAGTAGTTTGGTTAATTTAGTGGAATTAAGACTTCTATCTGCCAGGCTTGTTCTTCTTAACACAGCATCACCTCGAACTGAGGTTTTCTTTGGTCGCCCACTACGCGGTTTGTCGTCGATTTTTCCAACTTCAGCATACTTTCTAATAACTCGAATAACTGAAGATTGATTACATTTACCATCGCGGCAATTTTGCAACTGGAAGTACATCCTTTATGGTGAAAAATAATTTCATACCACTTTTAGTCTGATAATTTCGTTTGTTTCTTCTGGGATGGCATTTTACAGCTCTTGACGAAATTCGAAAAGCCACTGAACGTCTTAAAGTGATTGCAGTGTTTACTCATAATACCATTGGAATTTGTTATCAAAATTAGTTTGAAATGGACATTAAGAACTTATCTTTTAATCACCTTTTAATCATCATTATTTGAAAAGATACTGGATTATGGGAATTCGCTAAGAAAGCCTTATCTTAATATTTTCTGTAAAATTTAAAGCGATAAAATTAGTGACATACTAATTACAAGCAAATAGTTGAAGGTAGTTAGCGAAAATATTCGAAAAATGTGTGTTAAAGTTCAAAATCCATTATAGGCTTGGGTGATGCAAGACTTTTTAACGCCACTGTAGTTTGATTATCATTTTTAATACAATTATGTATTACCTATGTACATAAAAGTTTACGGTTTGAAATGTGTCCACTTTTACATTTTAGAAACTTTCCTCTACTTTTTTGCTTTTATAATGTCTGCGGCTTTTGGATATACACGGTAATTCGCGATACAATACAAGTTAACCATTTCAAAAATAGGCAACCCAAAATACTTATCACAAGATATTGCGGTATATCTAAATGTTACGGATGGTAAGTCAAGTCTATGCAACTAAAACAAAGTTGGACTTGTAATACTTAAACTTAGATATGTATTTATAAATATGACTTTGTTGTTTTCGTTACAACTCTATTTAAAAGTTGAGTAGAATAGAATACTAAAGGCATCAAACAGGTATCTCTGGTTTATAATGCAATCAATAAAAGTTAGATATCGTAGTACTTTGCGACGTATATTTTGAGTTGCCTATTTTTCGAATCATACTTTCTCGTGAATCACCCGGTATATCAAACCAGTACATTTTTTACTTCAGATAAAACATGTTCTTTTCTGTGCATACCTAGATGTTTCATCCAATTGCACCCAACCCCTCATTATCACACGTATCTATGTGAATGAAACATTTACATGATTGATTAGCAGTTACGTCTATTTACAAACTACATCAGTTACATCTCGACACAGTTTACCTATTGGCTAATAAAATTGTGGTAAAGAAATAATTACTAGCACTTACTAATTTAAATTAAGGAATTTCATATCGAATTAAATGGAAAAGCATCAGTTCCAAGCATTGTTCTGTTATCAAAAGATTTAATACCATTAAAATAACTAGCCAGAAAAAACGTCGTAATAAAAGCTTATCAACAACATCTTTAAAATTAATAATCAATCAGACAGTTAGTTAGTGGAATGTTTGGCCTTTTGAAATATTAAACAATAACAACTGTTATCAAATATCAAAAACTTTTAGAAATAGAATGTGCTCCCTAATTGCAAAACTATTAATTTTGACCATTTAACAACCCTTAGATTAGTAGAAATGTTATTTTTCGTATTATATTTAGAAAACCAGAGTTAAAGCCAACATCATCAAGTATTTTATCACTTAAAATGCGCTATTCGTTTCAATTACGTCAAACGTGTTAGTGTTAACGTTACCTGTTTGCCGCATAACATTGGGTATTAAAGGCATCGTTATTGATTATTTCTCCTTTAAAATACATTACTACGTCAATAACAAATACGAAATAATACACAATATCTTGCATCAATAAAGAATGGAGGAAGCAATCGATGTAATGTAGAAACATAAAAACTACAGGGTGTTTCTTTGGAATAATAAAACGTTCTAATAAACTATACGGTGTTTCAATAAAGAAAAAGTGAATATTCAGAGTGATGCAAAAATAACGATTAATTAAGATATTGTTTTGTTAATTATGTTTGTCCTACATTACCACATTCCTTCTACATTATTAAAAAAAAATCTACGAGGAAGCTTGTTCTTCTAGTTCTAATTATTCTACCTGCAAGGTTTCAATTATATGAATGTGAGAGGAAGTATTAAAAAACATCTAATTTTATGACTAAAATATTCTTTCGGTATAATTAATGTCATAAAATTAAGTAACGGGGTAACACATATTTTTTTAAATTGGAAATAAGCGAAATAAACAAAATCAAATAATAAGAAATGCTTTCATTTTATGACTTTCGTTTTGCAACCAAGAAAACGCATTTACATATTTGGTTATGCACTTTGTGCGGTATAAAACGCAACTACATACTATTATTTACGTTTATTTAGACAATTATCTTTTACTTTCAACATTTCATTAAACTTATTTCCGATGGAATTAGACAATTTGCTACAACCGACATCGAAAAGTACCCTTGTCAACCTACATTCCTTTGAAGAAAATATAATTTTGATTTACTCCAGTGTGATGTATCAACAGCGAGTCCAGAACATGGCATAATAGCAATTCTCTGCAAAAAGGGCTAATAGAACAACACTGACGGGCCCTAAACGACATTACAATTTTGTTAGTTCATAGAATTTTAGTGTTTGATAGAAAGTGTTCAGAATCCATTGCAGTGGCTTTCACAGTTCTTCGTGGTAGAGATTAAAAACAAGCAAGCTATTTTATAAATAAGTATTTTTTTTGTATGGAGGAGTTATAGGTAAGATTTCTGGTTATGTTAATACGGAAATAAACATAAAACGTAAATCAAGAAATTTGACAAAAATGGTACGATAGCTAAAGGCGACAGCTTCTGCACCAACAGTTAACACCATACCATTCTTGTGCCTAATATTAGAAAAAACATCACTCAATTTCAACATGACAGAAAATATGACCCGTACTGAACACCCCCAGTTGTTAGATATATCTATTATCCTTACAATTAATCAGCGATCAATTATAGGGTGATAAAGGAAAGTCTCTTCTAAGCAACAACCGATTTATTGGAATAGTATACTATGGTTAATGTCATATTCCCCGTGTAACTAGGTTTTCTCCTCTCAAAAAAAGGTATCCTATGGTTGGGGTTGTAGAAGTGTTCGTTTAGGAATCTATACAGACATTTATCAATATTTGGATTTATTCTTCACGAAACAGCTGTATTTTTGATATCAAACTGGTGAAAGCGATACTGGCATATTTTTAACTACACAGTATCAGAAGTGAAAATAAATTTCTCCAAATCCTGTTTGGGTCTGATTTCAAGAATAGAATTGCAAATGCTCGTAATTTAAAACGAGCCACTCCATCTATATGCAAATTGCAAATCTGCTTACATGACCTGGATTTAATTGAAGGTGCGTTTATGCTCAAGAGCGTGCTTGAGTTAAATGTTATCCACAACATTATGCAGGAAGATAATTTTTGTGCTTTCGTTATTTTAAAGTAAGCATTTGTGTACACCTACTTTTCGTTTACTGTTTGCTACTTCAGTTATATATTAAATTCGAACTGTTTTAAGTTCCGACGCACCTGCAATATGTAGTCTGACTACTAGATAATTTGTGCGTACATTTCGTATAAATAAGCATATTTTTCATCGATAAAATCGATGTTTAGGTTATCGTAAGGATAGCTCTTTCTTCTCAAAACCTAGCAGCGAACCTGCAGCATCACTTGCTTCAAAACTAATGGGAACCGTACACTTTATTATGGTTTTTAATGTGGTATTACACAGGTCTGCAATATAATATTTTTTTCAGCTGCATGGAATGTTTTTGGTAAATATTATGTTTCCTAGTGTGCTGAATCCAAAAATGACTTGGATTTCCCTCCACCACGTACAGTTTGTTTTTGCAAAATACAAGGTGTTTGCATAAAAAAAGCATAACACTAATGAAAAAACCACAATTTTATTACAATGAACTAAACAATATTTCTTGTAATTAAACAAACATTTTCTTCATGAAATATACTTAACATTCCGTGTTCATTCTTTTTGCCTATGAAACCTTTTCTTCTTCTCTTTGATACTTCTCTGCACAAGCTTCCGCTTTCTATTTTCTGTTTCCCTCTTGAGCATCCAACAGTAGTCAGTTAGCATATTGACGTCCCATCTATCTCGGTAGACTCCCTCGATATTAAGGACACCCTGATGAAATCTCTTACCCTGCTCTTCACTGAAGGCCCCCAATTTTCGGGAAAATAGTCGATATGGGAGTGTAAGAAATAAGCTTTTAAGCTCATCTTGCATCCTTGAGCGTTATAGGCAGCCAACATGCGTTGGACAATGGTTTAGCAGTGAGGGTCTTCAGTGTTACCCAAAAACTGTGCGCTACGTCTTTGGAAGAGTCCCACGCTTCTTCTTTTTTCCCATTGTTTCTGAAAAGAGGGGATCGGATAACAGTTTTCGTATGTAGAGGCCAGTAAAAACTCCCTCTTTCAACTTGGCTTCAGACAGTTTTGGGAACTTGGAACACAGATATCTGAAATAATAATATTAATATGAAGAGGTGGTAATAAAACCTTTCCATGAGCAACCAAGGTCGTATTAATGACGTTATTTTCGCCGGGGGTTAAGGCGTCTCGAAGTCGCCAGTCAGTTTTCGTCCAGTGGAGATCTCTGACTCGACTGTCCCACAAGCAAAGGAAACAGGGATATTTGTATAACCTGCCTGTTGGCCCAACAACATGATTAGCATTTTGAAATCTTCACAAACCATCCAGCGATGTTCTTGATATTTTATTTTCTCAAGAATCATTGCCAAATCGTTATAGTTTTCCTGCAAATGCACCGAGTGTCCTATAGGAAGTGATGCAAATTTATTCCCATATGCAGCAAGACTGTTTTGAGGCTTGTTTTTGACAAATCAATGTATAGGCGCCACTCAGATGAATCATATTCTATTTCAGAACACTTCATTAGCCCTTGGACATCGCTACAACAAACGAGATTCTCCTCTTTGAAGAAACGTTTAGTGAATTCTCTCGGTGCCTGTACCACGAAGATGAGGTTCCGGGTGACAGCAGGATTTTATTTTTTAGCCTTTACCCCAGCAATTCGACAGCATCTTTTAAAAGGCCTAAATCTCTAACCAGGTCATTGAGCTCCCTCTGAGAAAAAAGTTGGGGTCCCTCATCAACAGAAAAATCTGAACTAGATTCGTCCTGAGGAGGTAATGTGTTTCCTCCTCAAAATCACTTAGGATATCATCCAAACACAACCTCTTGGAGCCGTAATATATAACTAAAAACACGAGCAGTCACGTTTGGATGCAAAATGTAAACTGTTATTTTTACTTTTGAAGGCGGTTGCGCGAATATGCTTTAAATACGCATGCATAAACACTACAAAAAAATGAGTGCTGAGTTAACTCATTTTTTAAAAGTTTCAAAACTAATTAATCCTAATGCGTAGGAATTCTTGTCGTCAAGCATAATTGGAGGGTTAAACTCGGCACTAAGAATAGCTATCTTTGTGTCACTTTTTCCAACACCTACTCCGGTGAGTGTAAATATGAGGGACATGTTGAAGCACTCAGCAAAAACTGGAACAATATTGGTGATTTATAAACGATTTTAGGTATTATAATATAAAAATTGAAGGCACAGATGTCCGCAATTATAGGAATTTAAGTTTTGATACCTGTCGAAGTTGTACCTATAGAATACTGTTGCTGTTGCTATGCCCAATACTATGGAAATATGTCATTTTATTGTTGCGTTCTATGTACGCAGACCGATGAGTATCTTCACCTACGGTATATATCGTCTAAGTTTACTATGCCGGATTTGCGTTTATAATTTTTTTTTGTAAATTATCTCTCATAAATACGCTCCTAAGAAAATCACATATCTGACCTTGAATAACAAACTATTACTGTATAAAGTCATCTTAAAACCCATATGGACATACGGAATTGAGCTATGGGGTAGCAGCAAACCCTCAAACACCAACATCCTACAAGCATTCCAATCTAAGATTCTGCGATCAATAGCTAATACTGAGTGGTTCATCAGCAACCAGACCCTGCACAATGACTTTGGAATCCCATACGTCAACGGAGTAATCAAATTCACAGCCAGAAATAGCCGCGACCGCACCTTAAACCATAACAATCAATTAATAGCTGATCTCTACCACCATCAGCTAGTTAACAGAAGATTAAAAAGACAACGGCCCGAAGATCTGACTGAATAATCCTGGTGATCCATCAATGAATGGTGCCCAACTCAAGCCACCTGCAATAATATCATCCTATTTACTTATTACACTGTAGTTTACTTGAGTAGATTGTAAATCTGCAATAAATAATTTTAAAAAATAAATAAATAAATACTCCCCTAAAATGGGGAATTTTCAACAGTTTCGCAAATATCAATAAATCAACATTTGCTAATGCGCGATGCGGTAACTTCATGGACTTTTTTTTTTCGTGCGGATGTAAATATAGTCTTAAACCCTTTTTATAGGGTTTCAAATACAACCCTTTTCTAATAGCTGCTGTTTCCATCACTTTATAATGGGAATGCTTGAAGATTTAGAAGATTATACAACGCGTTATTAGTGCTTTTCGACAAAACTTTCGACATTCAAATCCTGGAGCGGTTTTCAAACTCCATATGCGCTGGCACATTCGGGTTTTTACTACACCTGAACTGAAGACATCGTTCGTTGTTTTTTCTGCCATATTGAAATTGGGGAACGGGAGCCTACAGACGTGCCACTATTTGAACATCTAAAATGGTCTACTGATTGCTTTTATGCCAAACTACACAGGCATTAACAATACGGTGAAATGTTTCCCATACAATATTTAAATACCTTAACAGCTTTTTATAATGGAGCATTGCACACAGTACAATCTCTAAATTGCACTTCAGTTTCAGTTACTTACGATCCCAGTGATGAATACATACCATTGGAAATGGTCTAATGTCTAATGATTATTTAGGTGGAATTCCAGTGTTTAAACTATCCACGAAAAACTTTACGAAAGACGTTCTACATTTTAAATTAATGTTTACATTTAAAACATATGTGGCTGACACTAACTGGCAGCAAATTGCTACTACAGAAATACCAATTGAAAAAAGTCCTATGCTAATGTTACGGTTCCTATTACAATATTTATATGTAATTCTTCTTCTTCTTTCTTTCTTTCAGCCTTCTTCAATCCATTTTTGAATGTAGGCCTCCCCGAGTTCCCTCCATTTGTTTCTGTTGTCCGCTCTTCTCTTCAGAGTCAATCCCGCATGCCTTTTTATGTCGTCGGCCCACCTCATTTTTGGTCTTCCTCTCTCCCTTTTTCCTAGCCATGGGCGCCATCCTTCAATGATTTTATTCCACCTGTCATCTTTGTGCCGTGTGTTATGTCCCGCAAATTTCCATTTCAATGTTGCTACTCGTTCCCGTACATCTGTAACGTTGGTTTTTTGTCTTATCCAGGTGTTCCTTTTTTTATCTTTTAATGCTATGTGAAGCATTTGCCTCTCCATAGCTCGTTGAGTTTTTATTAATCTGTCCATCTTTCTTTTTGTCAAGGTTCAAGTCTGTGCTGCATATGTTATAACCGGGAGAACACATTGGTCAAACACTTTGGTTTTTAAATATTGGGGAATGGAATTGTTTTTTAATATATAACTTAATTTGCCGAAAGCAACCCATCCT
>JABXWE010020288.1:0-12899 GCA_014611495.1 Limonius californicus | reverse complement strand
GAGGTATAATCAGAAAAAAGAAATTGTTTGTATCGATAATATATAAACAAAATACTGAGGTGGTGCAGTCTACAGTGAGACACACTGTATATAACCGAATTCCCTTTTACCAAATTGGTGTAGGGTTATGTTATACTAAAGCTGTATTAATGTTGCCGGTAAACTACTTTATTTGCGTTTAGACACTGTAAGACGGTACTCACTTACTATCCTTTATTATTCATTATACACGAATTTACGCCACTCTTTTTTATCTGTTGCCGCTTCCTTTGCTTCCTGCCAAGTTGTTTTACCTTTTGTCGTTAGTATTTTACCCAATACCTTGTCCCATGTCTCCTGCGGTCTCCCTCTACTTCTTTTACCGATAGTCTTGGCCTCCCATATTTGTTTTACAACCCGGTTTGCGTTCATTCTCTGTAGATGCCCCCACCAACTCAGTTGTCGTTGTTCTATATATTCGGTTTCCGCATTCTAACTCGGTCTCTCAGCGTGACTCCTTTTACTCTTCTCAAATATTTCATTTCGACTGCTTCTACCTTACATTTCATTCAGTTCGACATTACCCATGACTCAGATCCATATGTTAGTATAGGTCTGAAGATTGCTTTGTACACACTTAATTTTGTTGTTTGGGCCACTTCTCGGTTGCTGATAAATGTTCTGTTCATGGCATAGTACAATTTGTTGGTTTCTTCTATCCTCTCTGTTATGTCTGTTCTTGCTTGCCGTTTTCGTCGATTGTCACTCCTAGGTAATTAAACTTTTGTGTTTGCTCTATGCGCCTTCTGTTTAATGTTATCTCTGTCGTTTGTGGTACTTTGGCTACCACCAGTATATTTGTTTTTTCGGCGTTTATTTCCATTCCATATTCTGTTAGTGTTTGGTTCCACATATTCAAATTCTTTTGTAGGTCCTCTTCACTGCCCGCTATAATTACTACATCATCTGCAAAAGCGCATTCTGTGATGTTAATGTGCTGTAAATTTCTATACCCTATATGCAGTTTCTTACATTCTTGTTGGCATTTCCTTATTATTTCATCCATGAACATTACTAATAATACGGGACTCATTACGCCCCTTTGTCTCAGTCCTTCCCTTGTTATGAATTCTTGATTCTTGATGATGTAGTTTCTAGTACGCTTTTATAGGTTTTTATCACTCTGGTCAGTTTTGGGTTCATCCCTCTGTTATTTAGACTTTTCCATACTATCCTCCTTGGTACTTTGTGTATTCCCTTGTGTTCAAAGAAGGTGTTAGCTACTACTAAGTTGTGTATTGTGCAAAAATCTATTAGTCTGTCGCCATTGGTATTTCTTTTTTTCTCTCCATATTTCCCCATTGCGCTTCCTGGATCGTTTCTTTTGACTCCTACTCTTCCGTTGAAGTCACCCGCAATGAAGAGTTCCCCTTTACTACTTTCTGCAACTCTTCCTAAGTCGTCCCAGAATTTATTTTTTATTTATTTTATGTCGTCGTCGTTAGAAAAGAAGAAAACTTGCTATGTATTTAAATTTGCAAAACCCCGGATCTTACATGGGTCATAGTTTTCGACGAACCTCCGCCACTATATTAGCTTCCAGCGGTGGTAATATTCTTCAACTAAAACAGCACGGAGGTTGGATGTCTTCCCGTATAGCGGAGGGATATGTAGAATATTCGCTGTTAGTTAAAAAAAAGTATAGCATGGATGGTACAAAGGCCATCAACGTCTTTAACAAATACATTTCTTGATGTTTCTGCCTTGAGAACACCTAAAAAGATTAACAGTGTTCGAATTCCTTCAACATCTGTACAATTGAGTCCTACAACTATCGAAGAGACAAATACTATTAACAATACTGTGATTGATGTACCTGCAACTAGCTTGACTAATACTAAATCCTTGAATACAGCTGGACCAGGGATAACCATCACGTGTCATAACTGTACCATCAACTATAATTTTTACAAATAAGTTGGCAAATAGTCGTTTATAACAGTAATTTATTCATGAATTAATAAAGTTGTGTTCTATCGTCCTCACTTAGCGCTGACCATTATATTTTCAATAGTGCACACTTAACCTAAAATACAGAGAGTTATGTATCGACAGAAAGATTGAATCCGTACGTTATTTACCTTCTTAAATCATCATTGGTATTCAGAAACAATGTTGTTAAACACTGGCTTCAACTAAAATACTGAAATTATTATCAATATTCTCTTATTCACATTGCGCAGATGTATGATCGGGGAAATTGATATTGACAGAGTTGCCATTTATTACGGTGCGAAAAGCGTATATTCAAATATATTAAAGTTTTTAAAATTAAATTAATTAATTTAAACTACGATTTAAATGCATAAAATACCATTAAATAGAATTTTACCATTATAGTTAACCGTGCTATAAAAACGTTCTCTTTAAAACTGTCACAGGATTATCATAATATATTAATTTGTTCATTCTAACCAGTGGTTACTAATGAACTAGATAAACTGAATTTCACAGCATTTTATTATGTGCAAAAATGCTACGCCATATTACTAATAGTGAAAAAAATATTTTACTCTGACCGAAGCTTTATTACACTGAGGCAACTATAAACTAAAAATCATTCAGTTAAGTCAGTTCTACATCCTGTATACAGTAGAATAAATTATTTTTAATAAGGTAAGTATCCTTCAACGTGAAATATAATAGTATTATTTGTGTTTTTTAAAATGTATACAATATCAATAATGGAGCCATTGCAGACAATTATAGAGCAATTAAAAAACTGCAATGCGTTACTTACCTTGAATGGTTGCAAATGTTCTATTTTCCTCATTTATTTTAATTTTATGCGTCTTTAAAATATGTTGCCTTAATAACCAGTAGGTTCGAAAACTATCGTTACAAATTATGCATTTTATTTTTAATGTTAAGGTAATCTATTTTGTTATATTATGCACTTTCTGCATATGCCTATACTTTTTATAATTCTGTGGAAATTTTTTTTTACAGTGATCATATTTAAAAACTACAATTTTATAAATATCACCAGAACATATACGAGTGCAAAACGACAACCACAAAGATATATTAAAAGGGCGGTACATTTCATTCGTACTCAGCATTTTTTAAGGGCAGTAGAATTCTGATATAATATTACAGATAAACAATCTGAATAGAAAGCAATTATTAGCGCTGGTTTTTCAATCAAGATTTATGTAAGTATGCGCATTAGAATACGAATGGCCTGTTACCTTAACCTACTACAATGTGAACGAACATCAAGAATCTGCGTATGCGCAGTCGTAGGTGCATGTACTCGCCCGAGACTCGTCTACATTCCGTGGTCGTAACATAACCTGAGTAAATGTTTTAAGAAGCTTTAGAATTGTTGCTAGATAACAAGGTGTTTTTAAAAAAGTACTTGACTAACACTAATAACATTTTTTCGACTTACCTACGCTATTTTACAATATAGGTGAGTTATATTAGTTATATATATATAAATATATTGTATACATAGTTCATATAATTGCATTTTAGTGTATTTGATTTGTTTACTTACATATCGTCCTAGGATTATTCGTAAAGGGGCAAATAACAAAGAAGAACATTTATTTACTACAGAAAAACGTGTGCATAGGAACATGGATACCTTATCTATGATGAATGAAGATGTCAAACCCGATGTTACCAGTGTGAGTTCGCTATCAACTTTTTCAGATTCAACATGCAATTTCTGGCATCAAACCAAAACCAAGGAAATAATACCTCAGCGTGAATTGGAAACAAATGGTAAATTTGCATTATACACCCAAAAGCAAATATATGTTAACTCATACGAGCAATTAAATGATAATAGAAGAGGGTTCCCTCCAAAGTTTCAATATTTTTATAATGCATGCTAATGTAATTTGTGGCAACTATAATAGAGGGTTAACATGTGCCTTTATAATATTATGAACACTTCCATTCAAATTTACCAAATATTAGTAGTTTAATAACTTACAGTAAAACATAATTATTTCTTAATTGTTATTAATTTATAAACCGGGAACATTTGGGCGTCCATTTAAAATGACCTTGAACTAGTTTAGTTACTTATGTAATATTTAATAAGCCACTTATAAACATGTACATGTGTTGCAGTAAAACAGGAAGAGATGCAAACATCGGAATTGCCTTCAGAAACTTCCGAATTAAAATGTGATGCTGAATACAATAATTATTGGTCCATTAAACTGGAATCATTACATGAAGAATTAGATATAAAAGCTGAAATCTGTAGTAAAAATGAAGGTCGTGTAATAATAGAGCCTCCATTGAAATGTATCGTGTATCAAAATGTTGAAACTCATACGGCAGAAAAGTTATATAAATGCAATGTATGTGACTTTGAAAGTGCACAGCAGAGTAACTTGCGAATGCATATGAGAACACACACAGGACAGAAACCCTTCAAGTGCTATAAGTGTGACTTTGAAAGTGCATACAGGAATAGCTTACGAAGGCATATGAGCACTCATACAGGAGAGAAACCTTTCAAGTGCAAAATATGTTATTATGAAAGTGCACGCAAGAATAGCTTACGAATGCATATGAGCACTCATACAGGACAGAAGCCTTTCAAGTGCGATAAGTGTGACTTTGAAAGTGCAGACAAGAATAACTTGCGAAAGCATATGAGAACACATACAGGAGAGAAACCTTTCAAGTGCAAAATGTGTGATTATGAAAGTGCATACAAGGATAGCTTGCCAAGGCATATGAGAATTCATACAGGAGAGAAACCTTTCAAGTGTGATAAGTGTGACTTTGAAAGTGCAGACAAAAATAACTTGCGAAAGCATATGAGAACACATACAGGAGAGAAACCTTTCAAGTGCAAAATATGCGAATTTGAAAGTGCACACAAGAATAGCTTACGAATGCATATAAGCACTCATACAGGCGAGAAACCTTTCAAGTGCAATAAGTGTGACTTTGAAAGTGCAGACAAGAATAACTTACGAATGCATATGAGAACACATACAGGAGAGAAACCCATCAAGTGTGATAAGTGTGACTTCGAAAGTGCATACAAGAATAGCTTGCGATTGCATATGAGCACTCATACAGGAGAGAAACCCATCAAGTGCGATAAATGTGACTTTAAAAGTGCATACAAGTATAGCTTGCGAATGCATATGAGCACTCATACAGGAGAGAAACCTTTCAAGTGCGATAAGTGTGACTTTGAAAGTGCACACAAGAATAACTTACGAATACATATGAGAACACATACAGGAGAGAAACCTTTCAAGTGCAAAATGTGTGATTATGAAAGTGCATACAAGGATAGCTTACGAACGCATATGAACACTCATACAGGAGAGAAACCCTTCAAATGCGATAAGTGTGACTTTGAAAGTTCATACAAGAATAGCTTACGAACGCATATGAGCACTCATACAGAAGAAAAACCCTTCAAGTGCAATAAGTGTGACTTTGAAAGTGCATACAAGATTAGCTTACAAACGCATATGAGCACTCATACAAAAGAAAAACCCTTAAAGTGCGATAAGTGTGATTTTGAAAGTGCATACAAGAATAGCTTACATAGGCATATGAGCACTCATACAGGAGAGAAACCTTTCAAGTGCGATAAGTGTGACTTTGAAAGTGCATACAAGTATAGCTTGCAAATGCATATGAGAACACATACAGAAAAGAAACCGTTTAAGGCCGAAAGTGTGAGCCTGAAAGTGCACAGAAGCTGAACCTGCAACGACATATAAGGAGTATGCATACAGAGAAGAAGAAAACCGTTTGAATGCAATATTTATTGTTGTTTGAATTACAAGTATATATTGTATAAGTAAATTTAAGGATAAATATTAATAGGTATAAGCATTTTGAAGCTTTTAACATGTTAATTGTTATGTTGTTCTTTTGAAAATGTTTACCTTATGCAATTGTGTTTGTAAGATTGTTCATTTGTCTGTAATAATATTTATATAGTAATCTTAAAAGTTGCTTGTATTTTATTATAAGCTAACTAAGTCTGTATTTGAACATTATTATACTACTATAAATGAACTCGCCAAGCAATACAGTTGGTAAGACTTATTCAAGGGAAATACTATTAGGAGACTTCTGTACTTGGGTGTGATTACGATTACAATAGATGCCTTCTAAATTTATTTTATTTTTCCAAACCCATTTTCTAATTTTTATACTGTTGTCACAATATATTGATTTTTGACACACATCAGTTTTTTATTAGCATAAACAACATAGCAGTTTATTTGTGATCATTTCGACAATTGATTAAAAACCATATGCTCTAATGAAATCTTTTGGACGTAGGCCGACTGGGCAATGGGTCACCACTATAATCTGGTAGTTAAAGTTTTACCTGTAAGTATAGGGGTCAGCTGGGTAATCGACCCGATCTCGATAAACAACAACATTGACCTGGCGAATGCCGTGGTACAACTAACAGACACGATCATCTCCACGTTCAAGGAAAACTGTCCCCCAACGGTGAAGGTCTCTAACAGGAGAGTCTCCTGGTGAACCCAAGAACTCACCGTAATGAGGAGAAAAGTAAGAAAACTATTCAATAGGGCAAAGCGATCGGGTAACATTGATGAATATAAATCATCCCTAACTGAGTATAGCAAAGCACTAAGAAAGGCTAGAAGGGTATCATGGAGGAGGCACTGCGAGGAGATTGAAAAGACTCCCGAGTGTGCTAGACTCCATAAGATACTCTCTAAAGACTCCCATTGCTCAATAAGCAATCTAGTAAAAGATACTGGAGAATATACGAAAACCGGAAAGGAAACTATGACCGAACTATTTTGGGTACACTTTCCGGGGTCGGACCTATTGAATCAGGCACCGCTAGACTGACAAAGCCATGGACCAGACATCTCGAAATACAGAGCATTATGGGTAGATTGGGTAACTGCCAGGAAAGTAATTACCTTCAGGAAAATCAAATGGGCCATAAACTCATTTGAACCATACAAATCATCGGGAACGGATGAGATCATTCCAGCCATGCTGCAGGGGGGATCGGACCTCCTGCTCATAAGAGTCTGTAAGATTCTGAGAACCAGTATGGCTATGAAGTACCTCCCGAGAATATGGAGACTAACCAGGGTGGTCTTTATACCCAAGACTGGTCAAGCTGACTATTCTCAGGCTAAGGCTTACAGGCCCATTAGTCTTATGTCATTTGTACTTAAGACAGTGCAAAAGTTGCTCGTTAGGCATATTAGGGACGGTGTACTGGTAACCAGTCCTCTACACCGCGACCAGTTTGCACACAGAGCAGGTGTATGAACAGAAACAGCACTTCACCACCTTGTTAGAAGGGCGGAGAAAGCGCTGGAAACTAAAGGGATTCTTCTAGGGGCATTCTTGGACATAGAAGAAGCCTTTGACAATACATCATTCAACTCAATCTCAACAGTCCTGAGAAATCTTGGTCTGGAGGAGACCTGCTGCAGGTGGATAGACTGCATGCTAAGAGGGAGAGTGGTCTACACGTCGTTGTTGGACGAGACGCTGGCGGTCCGGGTGGCAGGGGGAGTTCTCTCCCCCTGCTATGGAACCTTGTCGTGGACGGACTGCTGGTGAACCTCAGCAACGAAGGTTTCTCATCCCTTGGATGGATGATTTGGCTATTCTAGTAGAAGGGAAATTCATAAATACGGTCAGGGAACGTATACAAATGGCCCTGAACGTAGTAACCCGGTGGACAGAAAGGGAAGACCTGAAGGTCAGTCCCCAAAAGACCACCATAGTACCCTTTACGAGAAAGAAGAATCTAGGGGGATTATGTGCCCTCCTTCTTGACGGTCAAGCAATCAATTTAATGGGAGAGGTGGACAGAAAGGGAAGACCTGAAGGTCAGTCCCCAAAAGACCACCATAGTACCCTTTACGAGAAGGAAGAATCTAGGGGGATTATGTGCCCTCCTTCTTGACGGTCAAGCAATCAATTTAACGGGAGAGGTAAAATACTTGGGGGTAATTCTAGACTCCAAGCTTACCTGGAACCAGCACGTTGAGAAAGTTATAAGGAAAGCGGAGATTACCCTTGCAGTAGTCAGACGCACTTATAACAAATCGTGGGGTTTAATACCAAGCATGGTGCACTGGCTGTACACCAGAGTGGTCAGATCTGCGATAACTTATGCAGCCTTGGTGTGGTAGCCCAAGGTTAAGCAGGAAACAGCAAAACTAAGAATAGGCAAGATTCAAAGGCTTGCCTGTCTAGGAATTACGGGGGCAATGAGAACTACGCCCACCGGTGCAATGGAAACTCTCCTTGACCTCCCCCCCCTTTCACTTGGTGATTAGGGGGGAGGCTAGGCTGGGACTATATAGATTGCAGAGTGTACAGTTCAATCTACATGCAGATACTGAACACACGAGGTTAATTGACAGCACTGGAGGTCCCATGCTTGACATGAGAACGGACCATATGCCGTCAAAACACCTAACAGACGCACTCTTTGAGGTCACAATTCAGGATCGAACAGTCTGGATATCTCCTGGGCCGGACTTTTCTCCTGGAAGCCTAATCTGGTACACAGACGGCTCAAAAACCGAGACGGGAACTGGTGCAGGCATACCCGGTGTAGCGCCAAGGCAAAGTTACAGCTTCGCACTTGGCAGGTACACCTCCGTTTTTCAAACGGAAATATACGCGATTCTTCAAAGTGCGCGGGAAAACAAAAAAAAAATCTGGGCAATGGGTCACCGCTATAATCCGGTAGTTAAAGTTTTACCTGTAAGTATAGCGGTCAGCTGGGCAATCGACCCGAGGAGTACTCACTAAGGTAATCCGATTTGGAATTTAACAAAGATACCTTTGAAATGAAAAGGACTTCTGATCATAAGACATGGGGTGGCACGGAGTGGAGTTCTATTGTTTGATATAAATTTTGAAATTTCTTTATGAGAAGGTTGCTAATGATAATTTAGCTACTGTCGAGATCTTTTGTAGTAAAGTTCCTAAATGGAAGTTATTAAGAGTCAACGTTGTCGTGATTTAATAGTGATAAGAAATATTAAGTTTTCGTTTGGATACAGGGCCAGGATGGTGTTGAAATTTGGCGGTGTACAGTTAAAACGTGCAAATCTAAAATAATGACAATAAAGCGAAAACGCTGTTAATTAGTGAAGACGGGGTACATAATCATAACCACTGCACAAATATCGCGGTTCAGGCAGTTAGCAACGGTATGAAAACAGCAGCTATGGAAGATTTAACCGAAAAATCCATGAAATTAATTCGGAAGGAAATAGTGACCACTGCAGAATATGCGAATAATCTTTCTGATGGAGAGCTACATCAGGAAGAATATTATAGAAGTTGGCGTAAGGTATTTCCACCCTACCAAATAATATTTCCGATGTACATGATGCCGTTGATTCAATACTAATAAAAACAAATCAATATCAAGAGTTCTTACTGTTCAATAGTAGCCAACTATTTACAATTTATATTGTAAGCCAACGTTTTTACATACCCCTTATATTCTGTCTGCTTCCAAATAAGACTCACTCGTCGTATTCATGTGCATTCAAAATAATTCGGCACTACTGCAATCAAGTTGGTCTAAGTTTCAATCTTTCTACGATGATGTCGGATTTTGAAGTTGGTATTCATACCTCCTCCAAAGAAGTCCCTCCGTTACAATAGAAACCTGTCGATTTCACTTGGCATTTCATATGGTTTCGGAAAATCAAAACCATGGGTTTAAGCAAGGAATATTGTTCAAAGCCTGAAATTGGTAAATGGTTGGAGGACCTTTTTGGACTGTCCCTGCTTCCAGCAAGTGAAGTGTCTGATTGTTTTGTAGAAGATTTCATGGCTGTGAAACCTGAGAGTGAACTATTGGACAAATTATGAGATTAGGTACCTACTTAGTGGAAAATTATATTTCAGCAGGTAGGAAATTCCCACCAGATATATGGGCATCGACGACATGTAATGATAGGACAACAAACGCCTGTGAGAGTTTTCACGTCAAGTTCAATTCCAGTTTTTATATCCCCTATCCCCATATATTTTAATTTGTTGACCTTCTTAATAATTCCCAAATTGATACGTATACAAAAATAAAAAGCATTTTAAGATTTGAAAAAAATGGCAGACGGGAAAATATGAACAACAATAGACTACTAAAATTAATTTCATTTTGTTAAATGTGCACCGCATTTATATAAAAAATAGTTGTATATATGTATAGTAAATGTATGTTTAATTATACGCAATTCATGTGTTTACGTTTTTTATATTAGATAAATCATTTATCATATAATCAAACTCTTCTTTGAATTTTTTTTGGTTTTTAATTGGTAATCTTGAAATCTTTCAATATTTTGTGTGCGCTATCACAAAATCAGTAGCTAAAGCTGTTTCGGAAGTTTGCCCAGTTGACCTGTGTGATTATAAGAATCATTTTTGGTAGGTGCCCAGTTGGTCCCTAGGATTTACGCGCAAGTTGACCATTTTGTCCAGTTAGACTACTTCGAATCCTTTTGAGGAAATAACAATTTAATGTAGGTAAATTATTTCCGGGTTCACCGGTAAGCTCGGTAGAGAGGGGCTGGGTATGAAAGCAAATACAAAGAAATAATTCTTGTGGTTCAGCAATTCTTGACTTATATAAACTTCCACTGATGTAGTCCAACAAATACCGTTGTAGAAAAATCAGTGTCGCAAAGAATCTGACAGTGTCCACTTTATTTTTACCAAATAATTTTTTCTAATTAGATTGACTTGGTTTCCTCTGTCCACCACAGCTTCAAAATTCGGATTTCTGTTTGTTACTGTATTAATAATTTGGTTTCGAGAGGTTGTTGTCATGACGTTTGAGATAGGAACGCTGGATTGCTTGGCTTTGGTAAAGGCTTTGAGTCCTTGTCCTTGGAATCATTCTCCTTTTCTCTCTACTTAAGTAACGACGTCATCTTCTTCATTTATTCATTTCTACTACGTGTTGTGGTTATATCATCGTTTTCTCTGTTTATCCTTTCGACTACTTCTTCGTCTTGACCGTCTTCTAAGACATCTTCATTGACATGCTTGGTAGTTAATAGTTCAATTTCTAATAAGTTATCGCAAATTCTTTTAATTCTATTGAGGTATCCCCAATCAAATGTATACCCTTCTGGCCAAGTACAACAAAAAACTGCTGTAATTTTTTTTAGATGTCGTATTGTCGACAGATTTAAACGCTACTATAAAAGTGGAAAACAAGCGATGTTTTTGTCCTGAAGTCTGACCAGAGCTGTGGAAAAGCAACGATTTTTCCATGAGCTTCTTCGATTATACTAGCCAAGGGATACCCGAACCCATGTACTTCAATGATTTTCGCATCTGTTATAGGACGCTAAAGTAGCAGTTCTGCGGTGGTCGGAATCAAATGCAGTATTAGTGGAAAAGTTGGTTAATTTAGTCTTAAATTCCTATTGTTGGAGGGGGGGATTTTATATTTGCCCGAAAGCAAATATATTTCCCATATAAAAACTATAGCCTCGGCTAAAGTCTTTCATTCACATACGTAATACAAGAAATTGAAACGAACACAGATAGAATAGAAAGCACAAAACAGATTATATATATTGCTATAAAGCCCCTACGTTGGAGGTGCCATAAAATTTGCTATGGTGATTATAGCTTTCGCAGTGATAATAATTGTTATTGGTCAAATAAGGGAATTTTCCCTGTATACACAAAATTACAAATCTAAATTAAAATTCACTTTAAATAAACACCATAGACATTCATTCAACCCGGTATAACAGAAATGTTGCTAGCTCTTAATTACAGCAAATATTTTTCACATAAAAACCTACCTTACTCAAGAATAATCGTTGATTACTATCTCAGGGTACTGCATATGCTTCTAAATACAGAGACATAAAAAGACAAACGACAGGTATTTAAATGACTCAAATTCTAAATAAATATATCAAATTAAGAAATTAATTATGCTCAATAAAATTTGTACCGATGCAGATTTAACAAATTAATACACATTTATTTTCTTTATTAATAAAAAATAAAATTAACTTTCTTATTAGAAATACCTGAAAACAAAATTTTCCTTGATCCAATCCTGTAGTGCGCGTAGATATCACACGCAGCTCTGGATACGAACGGAGGTTCTTGCTAAGTAAGCTATATTACGGTTTCCACTAGTAGAAAGATGATTTCTTCAATTATCTTGTATAGTACTGGTTTCTCATTAATACGTAGAACAACACAAAAGTAAGTGAAAGTTCTCTTATGAATTGTATTTATATTAATAAAGGTTGATTTATTTTGTTTAATATTTGGAGTTCTCACATAACCTCAGAAATATTACAAATCCGAAGATTTTGGAAGTTTGAACCCAGCACAAAATTAGATGATTTCCAGGTATCAATGCAAGCCAAAGTACGTCTCAAACGAACCCGTTACAGCCTTCACTACTTAGATTCCATCAATCACTCAAATTCAGGCACCGAAGCAGCATAGTTCCATCGTTAAATACATTAAAGCACTTTAAAATTTTATAACAGGTATTTATTCAGTTATTACAAACACTTTTAAACACATTTATCAGAGTAAAATTTTACACGTCTCTTCTTGTTTACAAAATTTTTTAATCTCCTCGCATTTTTTTTTTTAATTTAAACCAATAATAATTCATCATTAATCTCAACTATTTTAAAACTGACCAATCACAAAAAAGTAAATTAATTACAATATTAATTATATAAATAATTTTCTTATGGAAATTCTAATGTTAAATCTAATTACACAATTATATAGCTGATGACATTTCCTACGTTTTAACATCTCACATGACATAATTTAGTTGTATAATAAGAAATCTCATATAATTACCTACTTAAATTTTTTATAATATT
>JABXWE010020285.1:0-10728 GCA_014611495.1 Limonius californicus | reverse complement strand
TTTGTTGTGAAAATCAACAACTCTAGATCAGAAAAGAAGAAAATAAGCGCAGGTGTTCCTCAAGGAACCGTTTTGGGACCTTTATTATTCAATACTTTTGTCCACGATTTACCCACTCCTAATAACTCATGTGTGATTATGTACGCTGACCACACTTCGGTTATAACCCAGCACAATGACATCAATATTGCTTCCCAAACCCTCCAAGCTGCAGTTGGCACACTATCCAAATGGTTCGCAAAGTGGAACTTCAAGCTAAATGCTTCTAAATGTGAAACCAAAATATTCACCCTAAGAAGACCTATTAATCCAGCACCGATAATTATAAATGGTAGGCTGATAACATGGAACCCAAACGACTCGGCAGTTAAGTATCTTGGGCTGTACCTAGATCGCCAATTAAGATGGGGGTATCACATAAATAAAAAGCTAAATGACACATATGCAAAACTAATGACACTCTATCCAATCTTGAATAAAAAGTCCCCCCTACGAATTGAATGTGCTATGACGATATACAAATCAATTTTAAGACCAACTCTCACATATGCGTGCGTTGTATGGGGAACCGCAAGCGACACAAACATTAGAAAAATTCAAACTTTCCAAAATAAAATTTTGCGGATTGCCACCAATGCTGAATGGTTTGTACGCAATGAACAACTGCATCAAGAACTGAGTATAACCTCAATTAAAAACTATATTCGCGAGACGTCCAAAAAAGTACTGAAAAATATCAATGAATGTCCAGGGTTACAACACTACGGGATTGGTCAACGCTCTCTTCAAACTCGTCTTAAACCTAGACTTCCTCAAGACATCTTCTTCTCCAGTGATTCAGACGATTAATATCTAGTGATGTTCTATAATCCCAGTGTATAATACGTAAAACTCTTAATTTTAAGAATGAATATTCTAGTGTTAAAAGATCAGAATAACTGTACTGTGAATAGCCTAGTGTGCTTAACCAGTAGTACTTAATAAAAAAAAAATATATATTTTATATATATAGGAAAGACGTACGCGCTAGTGTTCTGCGCAAAAATTAAGCTGTTCGATTTTCACTGAATCACCCTGTACTAACAAAACTGCGCTTTATTTTCCGTTTAATTTCATGTGACTCCAGTGCTGCAGTCTCAATCCGGAGTATTAAATTAAATATAACTCTCAAACATATCAGTATAAAAAAATCGGCACCAAAGTGACGATAAGTTTGTGAATAGTAATCGACATGCGCCGTGTGCAATGTAAGTCCTCTTACTAGATACTTCGATTTACAATTACAGAAGAGCACTACGTACGTGTTACCTAATAAACGGTTTATCAGGGCTAGTTGTTCAATATAAATTAGGATGTTGATTGTACCAATAAATAGAAAAACTATTCTGTTTTGGATTAACACATTCAATGGAGACTGTTCTATCTTTTGAAATCAACAGCAGATGGTGCCCTCGTTTAAAGCTTGCTTCATGAGTAGACAAGTGCATCAATGCCGCTTTTGTAGATTGCTCAAAATGGAATTCTGGATTGAACATCTATAGTATACTCGTTGTATTTTAGTAGTAATTTGTTAATGTTTCATAGCATTAAAAATCCAAAATATTCTGATAAATATGAGTCACAGAAGCGAATTAGCTTAACTGAAAAATGATTTGTGCGAAGATACAAGACATCTCTAGAAAAATGAAAAATGGAAATGATTGTTTACGAAACAACTCAACTTTTGATCTTTTAAAGTTTAATTTTAAAAACTCCGACAAAACAAGCATTCGATCTATTTCTGCGGTTCGTATCTTACGTTGGTCTCATGAAGAATTATACTTATCCTCTTAAGATTTATTTATGCTTTGTGTTGTTCTTTGTGCTGCATGTCGCAAGTTCGCTTCGTTTACTTACACTAAGAGCAAAAAAGAAAATCTTTAATCCTGGTTATAAATTTTAAATACCCCATACGGTACTTTTTTTAACAAGGAAAATTAGAAACAGAAGCGAGCGTTGTGCGTTTCACATTTAATGTTCGTAACTAATGGAAAGCCGTACATTTGCAAATTGAAACAGAAAGTATGGCAGTCTTGCATTTGCGAATGAGTGTGTCGCAAACAATTTGTTGCCTTTTGATAAATTATGTTTGGAAACAATGTAGTGAGTGTGTTTTCTTGTATGATTATTTTGCTTTCAAATTATGTAGAATGAGAAACAAGAATTATTTTGTAGGAGGCAGACCTGTTCAGACATATTAAATCAAAATTGAAAAATAAGTTGCGTGGTTGTAGCAATTGATTCGTAAGCTTAGGTAATAATTATTGATCTAATATATTTTCTTTGCAGAGGAGTGGTTAATTATTCACGCTCTTTTCATAGCAGTCTTTGGCTTGTGGTCTTAATTTACTATAATTCATTACACTGTTAAACACACATTTTGTTACATGGACATTTTTAGGTGTTTTTGGTGTATTTCGGTACCCTAAAAACTACTTTAAAAACAGAATATGCCTATCACCCACGTATGTTTAGTAAAAAGCATTTATATTTTGCAAGTATGCAATATATGCATATTGCGCCACTTTGTATAATGCATCAGCAGTGACGAATATACCGCGTTAAGACAAGTTCATTCCCATCTACTACATGCACCAAATCAGATATTGTGCATTAGTAGTCATTTACCGGCGTATGAAGTTACTGCATTTCCTATGTCGTGCCGCGAAACGTCGTTACTAACGTGTTTGTGTTCTACATACTTCATTTATGTTTATTACTGTACTGTGATTGACTGCGGATTAACAGGTAAGTACAATGCCTAGGCGGTGTGTAATTAATGTTAACAGTTTTTGTTATGTGTGTGGAGAACCAACTTTTAAATCGCACTTTCACCCCACTTGTACGAAGAGCTTTCGAACTGTATTTCGGAATTCAAGTAGGAGATCAAGATAAGTCATGGGCTTCTCGCATATGATGTAAGACTTGTGTAACATTGTTAACAGGTTGGTTTAAAGGTACAAAACGTAAAATGCGCTTTGCAGTACCAATGATGTGGAGGGAACAGAAAGACCATGCCACAGATTGGTACTTTTGCCTCACTAACAAACTGGGCATCGGACCGAAGTCCAAGCATACTGTGCAGGATCCCAATTCACCATCAGCTTTACGGCCCGTCAAACATAGTGAAGATCTTCCTACCCCAAATCCACCAGAATCTTGGAGTTTGGACGAAGAAGAACCTGAAAGCACCGGTCTTCCAACTGCTGATAAGCAATTCGTACAGGAAATCGACAATGATCCACTATTTCAAAGCACCAGAATGTTCAGCAGAACCACATCTGATTTCATAGGCTGAACAGAATGATTTAGTTCGAGATTTAAAGCTAGCAAAATCAGAGTCAGAACTTCTAGTATCGAGATTAAAAGGATGGAATCTCCTCGAAGGTGACGTACATACAACTTACTTCCGAAAACGTCAGAAAGGACTTACACATTGTTTTGGTCAAGAAGGGATTTTGGTATACTGCATGGATGTTGACAACTTATTTCACGCATAAGGACAGAAACATGAACCAAGCAATTGGCGCCTATTTATAGATAGGTTCTTCAAAACTTAGTTTAAAAGCGGTTTTGCTTCACAACGGCAATAAATACCCATCTGCACCTATAGCTCGTTCCGTTCATATGAAGGAATCATACGAGAATTATACGACATCTCGTAGAACACATCCGGTATAATGACTATGAGTGGTAAATCTGTGGAGGTCTAAAAGTGATAGTGCTTCTTCTTGGACTTCGATTGGGGTATACAAAATACTGTTGTTTTCTGTGTGAATGGGACAGCCGTGCACGAGATCGTCACTATATACAGAAGGAATGGCCACTACGTCAAGCACTAACCCCGGACAAAAAAAATATTACCAACGAACCACTGGTTGATCCTAAAAACGTATTTCTACCACCACTGCATATTAAATTGGGTATAATGAAAAATGTCGTTAAAGTATTAGATCGGACCGGAAGAGGGTTCTTGTATCTGAAACAGAAATTTCCGAGAGTTAGTGAGGCAAAAATTAAAGAGGCCATATTTGTGGGGCCACGAATATAAGAAGTAATAAAAGATGGCGAATTTGACAACTTGCTGAATCAAGTTGAACTAAGAGCATAGAGAGCTTTTACAACAGTTGTGGCCAATTTTCTTGGAAATCTCAGCTGAAAATTCCAAAGATCTTGTGACTGAATTACTTAGTGCCTTCAGAAAAATGGAATGTAACATGTCTTTAAAAATCCACTTCTTGGATGTTCATCTCGATTTCTTTCCGGAAAATTTGGGTGCCGTAAGCGACGAACATGGAGAACGGTTCCACCAAGACGTTACAACCATGGAAAAACGATACCAACGTCCTAGTTTGCTTGCTAATTACTGCTGGACATTAATCCGTGATTCTCCAGAGACCAAATATCGCCGTAAAACAAGCGCAACAACATTTTGAAGTAAACATTAAGAACATACCGATATTGATATATTTCCGTATAACGCACAACATTTCGTAGCAAATAAAGTGTGGGTGATAGAGAACATCCAAGGTTATTTTCTGTTTCCTGGTGAAATTTTACATAACATACATTTTATCCAGGTCACAAGAAAAAAGTTAATTTTTGTTTACCAATGTTATTCTTTCAGAAATTAAATTCTCTACGCTCTAGTACGGGATTCCGCAAAAGAAAATTATATAACGCAAACAACCAATAATTAGGTTTCTCTAAACTCTATGATTCAGCAGTTAGTATTAAAAATTAATAGCAAATTCAATTAAATCTGAAGATTTACTCAAAATAATAACATATTACCCGGATTGTTGCAAGATGTGGAAATCAATGTACGACAAAAACCTTGATACCAACATGGTGGTTATCCTGCTCACTACAGTGGGATTTTGTAATTACTTAAAAATGTATTTGTAGGAAATTGCATTGGAAGAGAAGTTGTGCATCCATGGCTACCAAGAAGTTGCGATATCACTCAGATACATGGGGTACAAATATAGAAATGGTACTCCCATAATAAATTAGCATAATTTACAAAATAGAATAATCCAAGAGTGTATATCAATTAGGTCCACCTCCTGTTCGAGTCCTTTTTTAAAATGAATTAGAAAATGTGTGTGGAAGGGGATAGATAAAATTTAAACCATTTACTGCATTAAATAGAACTTTAAATATTATATATATATATATATATATATATATATATATATAATCGGAAAACCTTTTACCCTAAGGTGTAAGGTGTATTGTATTTATTTTGATTTCAGTTTAGTGTATGCACAAATTTTGCCCATTGTTTTTTATTTGCTGCTAACTGTTTCGCTTCTGGCCATGTTCTGCCTTTTTTCTTCAGTATTTCGGCTACTTCGTCATTCCATTTCTTTTTGGGCCTTCCTCTTGTTCTGCTTTTGTGTACCCCTGCTTCCCATATACACTTAACTTGTCTGCTGCTCTCCATTCTGCACAGATGACCAAACCATTTCAGTTTTTGGTTCTCTAATATGTTGTTGATTGGTTCAATTTCTAGCTCTTCTCTGACTGCATCATTTCTTACTCGGTTTAATCTAGTGATGCCTTTGACTCTTCTTAAGTATTTCATGTCGATCGCTTGAATCTTGCTTTTCATTTGTTTTGTTAAAACCCAACTTTCACTTCCGTAAATTAGAGTAGGTCTGAAAATTGTTTTATACACTGTTATTTTCGTTTTCTTATCTATCTCTTTTTTACTGATAAACGGTTTATTTAAAGTATGATATACTCTTGCAGCATTATTAATTCTCTCGTTGATCTCACATTCCATATTTCCCTCTCTGTCTACCAGTACTCCCAGATATTTGAATACCTCTACTTGCTCTATTTTGTTTTGGTTTAATTCTATATTGATGTTCTTCTTTTCTTTACTTATCACCATTACTTTTGTTTTATTTGTGTTTATTTTCATATTTCTCTTCGTTAACTCTTTTTCCCATATCTGTAAATTTTCTTGCAAGTCCTTCTCTTTTGCAGCGCAGATCATAATATCGTCAGCAAAGGCACAGTCTGATACGCTTACTGGTGTTAATCTATTGTAGCCTATATGCATCTTCTTGATTTTAGTTGCCGTTTCTTTGATTACGTCATCCATTATTATTATAAATAATGTTGGGCTCATTACTCCACCTTGCCGTAACCCGTCATTTATTTCAAATGTTTCGGATTGTACATTCTCCTTTATGACATAACTTTTGTTGTTCTCGTATAAGCTCTTTATTGCTATTATTAATTTTGGGCTCACATTTCTTTGTTTCAGGCTTTTCCAAACTTCCTTTTGCGGTACTCTATCGAAAGCTTTTTCGAGGTCTAGGAAAGCCATGTACATTTCTGAGTTTTTTGTTCTGTTTTTCTCTATTAATTGTTTTATGCTAAAAATATGATCCTGGGCACTTCTCCCTTTTCTAAAACCACTTTGTGTTTCTGCTAGTTGTTCTTCTATTATTCTTCTTAATCTCTTCTCCAGTATGTGTTCATAAGTCTTAGATACCACGCTTAGTAGCGTGATACCCCTATAATTTGAACAATCCCTGCTATCGCCCTTCTTAAATATTGGTAGTATTATCCCTGTCCTCCAGTCTTCGGGTACTTTTCCGGTGCTCCATGCTTTATTGAAGATTTTTGTAAGCATTTCTATGCCTCTTATCCCTAAATTTTTCAGCATCTCTGCTTTTATCTTGTCGTGCCCTCCCGCTTTCCCTTTTTTCATATGTTTGATTGCTTTGTCCACTTCCTCGGTTTGTATATCGTTTTGTTCTTCTCTTTGTGTGAGGTTAGCTTCTTCTTCACTTGGTGTATCGAGTTGTTCTTCTGGGTTGAGGAGTTCTCGGAAATATTCTCTCCATCTTTCTATAATTTCGTTTTCTTCAGTTATTATTCTACTGTCTTTTGCTTTCACGTGGTGTAATGTGTGGTTTTTACCTTTTCTTAAATTCTTCAGCACTTTATAGAATAGCTTTTGGTTTGAGTGGCTGTCTGCTTCTAATTTTTCGCCGAATTCTTGCCATGCGTGTTGTTTGGCTTGCAATACCATCTCTTTTACTAGTATCCGTTGTTGTTTGTACACTGCATAGTTATCTTCTGTTTTTCGTTGTAGGTATTGTTTCCATTTGTCTTTCTTGGTTTTTACTTGTTTTTGTATTTCTTGGTTCCACCATTTAGTCTGTTTCTTGTTATTGTTTATAACTGTTGTTCCACAAGTTTCTTTAGCTGTCGTAAGAATGATTTCTTTGAACTGATACCACAATTCTTCTAAATTCTTGGTTTCCCATTGTTCCCGTTCTTTCTCTACCTTTCTTTCTGTATCTTCTTTGAATTTGTTCGCTGTTTCTGTTTCTTGTAATTTGTACGTCCTAATAATTTCCTTGCCTTTTTTGGGATGTGTTTTCGCTAAACATTTTCTTTCCTTTTCCATGGCTAGTCGAATTTTCGCCATCACTACGTAGTGGTCACTATAAATTTCTGCCCCCCTTCTCACTTTAACATCCAAAATTTCTTTTCTATGTGCTCTGTCGATGAGAACGTAATCTATTATTGACTTTTCATTTCTGCTTTTCACCTCTCTCGTAAATTTATGTATACTCTTATGCTTGTAAAATGTATTTGCTATTATTAGATTGTTATCTACGCAGTAATTTATTAGCCTATTTCCATTGTTGTTTCTGTGCTTCTCGCCATGGTGACCAATGACATCAATCGCGTCGTTATTTCTTCTTTTCCCCACTCGGCCATTAAAATCTCCTAGTATTATTACTCTATCGTTTACATTTTCTGTTGTTTCTGTAATTTCTTCCCAGAATTCGTCTTTCTTATTTGCTATTTCGTCCTCACTTGGTCCGTATACTATTATTAAGGTTATCTTGTTTCGCTGGTCTAGTTGCAATTCTACTTTTAAGATCTTACTCGAAACGAATTCCCATGTTTTTAAACTTTTCACATGCTCTTGTTTTATTATGCACCCTACACCTTCTGCTGCTCTTGCTTCTGGTTTTACTCCACTATAAAGTAATATATGTCCTCGCTCTAATTCTATCATCCCTTGCCCTTTCTTTTTGGTTTCAGTGATTGCTAGTATGTCTAGTTTTATTTTTTCGAATTCTTCTACGAGTTCATGCTCTTTACCATTCAAACTTCTTATATTCCATGTACCTATTTTTAGCATCTTTTCCGGTTTTTCTCTGCCTTCTTTACATTTCATGTTTTCCATTTGCACGTCCTTTTTCATCGCCATTTCCGTCTTCTTGTGGTCAGTGGATAATGCAATCAGTTTTTTGGAAAATTATGTACTGGTGTTTCATTAATTATTACTTCTTCTAGTAAGTTCTTTCCCGTGTCCCACTTCCATTCTTTTCCTTCTATGGTCAACTTCTGGTAGCCAACTCTGACAGCTTTTCCTCTTTTCCTTTCATCTTCTGCTCTCTTCCTGATTTGTTTATCTATGTCTCTTTCCTTTCTGGATAAATCATTGTTAATAAATATTTTTACTTCTCTTTTATTTTTTAGTTTCATCTTATTTTGCATTATCTTCATTTTGTCCTCAAATCTCTCTAATTGTATTAAGTACATTTTTGGTCCTATTTTATAGGCTGTTTTAATAGGAACATCAACTCCTAATTCTTGTCGGATAAAATTTCCCATTCCTTCTTTTAAGTCTGCCGCGTTGCTGTTATTTATTACTAATCCTGATACTACAACATTATTCCGCCTCTTATCTCTTTCTAGTTGTTCTAATCGTGTATTTGTATCTCGTAGTTCGTTTTTGATCTCCTCGTAGTCCTTCTTTATATTGCTGTTCTCTTTCATTATAGCTTCATTTTCCAACTTTAGGTTCTTTAATTCTTCATTGTATGCTCGTTGTTCTGTACGTATCTGGTTCACCTCTAATGTTAGATTTTGTAGCAAGCTTAATATTTGGTCTATTTTGGCATCTTCCTTTTGTTGGGATCTTCCTGGTGTTCTATTCAGCTTCCTACTGTTGGGGGATCCACTTACACTTTTAGGTTTCTTTGCTTGGTCGCTACTCTCATCGTCCTCATATCCCCACCTCTTCCTTTTTCCTTCCTCTGTTGAAGATTCTTCACTCTCACACTTTACTGGCGACCGGGGCAACGGTATCTCTGTTTATTTCGCACTCACCTCTATTTTTCCTGTTCCTCGCTCACCTCTACCGCGGTCGTAGGTAAGTGATCAAAATTCGTGGCTGATCCATCGCCAACCTCTACTAGCGCGCGGCCTTACCACCTTACCATTCAACTTAACCTGACATAATACTGCCGGTTAGGTGCTGGCGCTAGAAAGGCTGTGTCTAATCGTCAATTCATATATAAAGCTTGCATTAGACATTATTTTATTATACCATGGCCAACCGTTATGTAATTACGTTTTGAACTCACCGTATATATGAGGCAGTTATAATAGTAGTTATAATTAAGAAGCGTAGAGAAACAGATATCGCCAAATTTATTAAACTGTTTTTAATAAAACTCCAAAATGAAAATACGTTCACTGACCTAATTTTTGTTCTATTTTCATGTAACGAATGTCTGAAGAAGCCCGATATCCTGGGCGAAACGTAACATAATGGGAATATTAATTTTAATATTCCCATTATGTTACGTTACATGAAAATAGAACAAAAATTAGGTCAGTGAACGTATTTTTTTAATTTTTCCTAATATTGCAGACTTACCATTCAAAAATAATCTCTCAAGAACATGCACATTATATGTTACGTGATGCAACGAAAATAGCATCTGATAAATTTACACATTTAAATAAAAGACAGGTGACTAAAACATTTAATTTATAAATTAACAGGTGTCATAATTTAATAAAATGGCCGCGAACCAACAGTACATGAACGAAACAAAAATTATGTAGATAGACAAAAGTCAAAAGTGGGGGAATATGCGCATTTATTGAAAAATGCAACATGCTCAATAAATCGAACAGGGACGTATTAACATTGAAAGTTTAGTTATTATAAAAATAATTTAATAAAGTTTGTAGAATATATATTGAAAAAACATAACCATTTAACAATAAGACAAAAAATAGTGAAGTAATGTAATTATTTTAATAGGTTATGATAAATCGTACTTAAATTTTCAATGTCAGTTCTATAATTAATGGAATTAGGACTTTTTTGAATTTCAATCATTTCAATACATAACATTTTTTTTAAAACAGTTTCTTTGTGGAGGATTTTAGGTGAATTAAAGTCAAAATTATGATAATGTTGGTAACAGTGATCAGTTAGTGCAGTATTATTATTATGTGGCAAAGATACGTTATTTTTTACGGAATATATATGTTGATTTCATCTATTTTTTAATAGTTGTTTAGTTTGCCCTATGTAGGTGGCATTACAATTATTACAATTTATTTGATATACAAGTTGTGATTGCATATTGATGTCGGTTTTGTCTTTTAAATTATTAAAGAAGATTTTACCTATTGTGTTACTATTTTTGTATGCGACGTTAAATTTAAATTGTTTAAGTTCCTTTTGTATTTTTTGTGACACAAGTGGGAAATATGGCAAAGAAATATATTTAGGATTTTCCGTATTATTAATAGTATTGCTTTTATTTTTTCGTTCATATACTGTTGGTTCGCGGCCATTTTATTAAATTATGACTCCTGTTAATTTATAAATTAAATGTTTTA
>JABXWE010020284.1:0-27824 GCA_014611495.1 Limonius californicus | reverse complement strand
CTCCACAGCCTTCCATATCAAAGAAAATTGTTACTGGTTTCCCTTTGTCTTGCCTAAAAATGTTGTTGTAATTTACTCAAGTAATTCCATCGAATCTCTTAATACCTTTCCAGGCGTTCTAACCAGTACACAATGCACCTTTTTACCTCCTCGAAATCTTTTGAGCCCTTAATATGTTTCTTACACCTAAAAATGAATAAGGTGCAACCGTCTTTGTCTTTACCATGGGCAAAAAGGGCGCCCTCCTTCAAAAAGTCTTGGTTCACATTCGTATCATTAATTTCTGGAAGTTTAAAATGTTTATGGATTTTAAATTATAGGAAAATTACAGTAAAATGAAAATAAAACTATCATTTCAATCAATTTAAAAATTCTACAAATATAAATATTGCTTCATGGAAATATACGAACAATTTTAATTAAACTGTTTACATATTAACAATTAACAAGTTTTCTATATATAAACGGCAAACAATTAAACAATTTGTAGTTTATCAGCAAATATAACTGATAAAGTTTTGTTATCCTGCATACAGAAGTTTCTTAAATTCTATAGATAAAACCAAATAACTGATAACTATTGAGAAACTTTAAAAATACCATACCATTAGTTTTAAATTCTTTTCGCCACAATACTGTTTCCCATACCATTGCCAGGGCTTCTTTTTCGGCGAGATCATGATGTAGGAGGAACCTTCTAAGCCAATCATCCCCTGACTTAATACGTTCTAAATCATCAGGATGAACTAAATTAAAAGAAAAAAGTTTTTTAATGGTACAGGTGTTGAGTTGATTACAATCTTACCAGATGACTCGCCTTTCGTCTCAAGATCTTGAAGGAAAGCGCTTCTTAGATCTTGAATTTGCTTGGGTGTCGGTTCTAGGCTCATTTTTAAATATCTACAAGAGAAAGGTGTTGGAAGAAAGAAATATTGGAGCAAATGTCAAAGTGTAACCTTAAATCAGCTTACCGACAAACTCGTGTACTTCACACCTAATATTATAACCAATAAAAAAAGTAGTAATCCGAGTAGTACTTAATCAATAACACCTAATCAAAGTCCGCTATTATTTAATACTTGAAAAATAATTTTAATTGCTGATACTGATATTAAACTTGACAGGTATATTTAGGGGTTTTATTATTTCTTAAATTTAAGTTGGTTGCCTCATAAACGCCGTGTCTAGAGTCCCGTTACGTGTTGCCTGACTCATATTTTCTGGCTGAAGAGAAGGCAACTTTACCTTATAGAGTGCGGGATGTGTATTTTATTTTTTTAGAGGTAATAAATACTATGAAAATTGAAAAATTAAATCAACATATAAAAAACCTCCTGTATGATATCATGCTAATAACTAAAGGGATTGAAAGAGATATAAGACGCGGTTTTTCAAGCATCTCTTTGCACTCAGGCCATAATTGGCCCATTGTACATTCTAACTACAAATTTCGTCTATCTAGGGTAATTCCAACCCCAGGAACGATTTTAACGTGTCAGATATTGCAGTGGCGCAGGACCTACGGCTTTACTTCATAAATCATAACCCCGCTAGAAAAATCTCACCGACCTCGGTCGGATTCGACCCCGCGACCCTTGGATCCAAGATGCATGGAAACCAAACTCCACCCCCTTTTGTATGGTGTTGTCACTTAAGTTTGATATAGACGTAACGAAACGTTGGCCGTTAGATGGCAGCAGCGACGTTCGAGTACTTTAAAAGACGTCAAATTTATCTTTTACACACGTCAAAGTATTACGAATTTTGGTAGAAATGTAGCAAAAACGGTTTAGTGTGGCTGAGTGCATTTACCTTGCGGCATTTACAGGACGTCACAACTGCGAATTAAATAAAATACAACCTACTGCAGAATTGCAGCACTAAAATCAGCTACATCGTTGTTCTTAAATTTGTAAACTTAAGTTAGTTCTGTACATTATTATTACTATTGTTTCTACGTGACCCATAAGAACAAATAAATGTAAATACATTGTAACGATTTCCGCGCCTAAAAGAAGGAAACCCTTTATACATATTTAGTTATTCTCAAGCTTATAGGAATTTTTAATATTTCGAAGTTACCTTTTCTGTCAAGTCGACCCAAGGCGTTTTGGAGTTTCAAAAGTTGGGGGGAGATTCTAAAGACAGTTTACGTAATTAAGTCAGTGGGTTAAACATTGTCAACCTTACCGGAAGTATATTGTGAATAGTGAATTATTTATTGAAATCGTTTGTCGATTGGGAATTAGTTTTCCGCTTTGAGAGTCACTACACAGGAGCATTTCCATAGTTGTAGGGAAGCAAATTTCCAGGAATTTATTTCCAATATAGAATTTACTCCGGTTAAGAAGATATTTTTGGTGATAGGCCAGTGTCCATCTACGGGTGAGTTGGTTACGATCAGAAAACTTTTGTCTTGTCTTAATTTCCCGAACCTTAATTCTAATCTCCGATAAATTTAATTTAGGCAAAATACGTATGGCTGGGCTTCCAGAAATTAAGGCGGCGCATTAGAAATACTCTACATTTATACGTATTGTTCAAATTGATACGCTGTCATCGTCGAGTAACCTTGAGAAGGTTTTTCCCGAACCGAGTGGACGCCTGGGTCTCTAGATAGGGAGTCTGGTGTACGGTCGAGCTGATTGCCGCCACATCTTGAACAAGGGAAGGGCATTTTAAAAACTGTATAACCTTGCCTTGTTGTTTACGATTTCTTTATGGTTATTTAAGAATTAATTTATTAATTGATTGGGGTCATAGAATTGTCTCATTGGGGCTTTAATTGGGGATATGTGTACATATGAAATACTATTGTAATATTTCATATTCCAATTGTACGTAAAGCAGATATACAGAGTACTCCAATAGTGGGTTCATATTGTGGTATGTAAGAGTTCACGCCTTGACGATAGTTTTTGATCGTTTGATCACGCATGAATTCGTAACGCGAAGGCCTTCGAGGTTATGGAATGCGCTAAAAATTTCTAGTATATTGTTGTGTAGCGCACAAAAGTCCGAAAAATTGTTTGAGTATTGCCCATTTAATTTTCGTTATATTACGTTCTAGTAACGTAAAATTGGGACTACTAATTTATTTTAAATCATTGTTCTTGCATAGAAATATATAAACTGTGATTGGGTTTTGTTGTTTTATTAAGTAAAAAGAGATTTGGTTGCAACTTGTCTTTTATTTTACGACGAATTATTTGGATTTAAGTCTACGTAAAGGACAGATAGGAAGATATAAAGGTAGGTGATTATCTATTTTGGGGTCCTACTTCTCATTTACCACCTCGGACGATGCTAGAAAATTATAAGTCGGTTGTGCTTATTAATTAATTAATTGTTTTGAACCTACTCCTTCTTCGATTGGGTTTCCGGGATACTAGCATCTGTCAACTTGTTAATTTTTTACCTAAGCAGTGGCGGAGTTGCGAGGTTGTTTTTGTAATGTAATTTTGTATGTAGTAAAGATTAAAGGCGTGACAACATATATGGTAAAATAAATTATAAATGTAAGGTTTGTACATGCAACAGTTCTATCGAATATTTATTGTACATATTCGCGTTTTGTAATTGTTGGAACCAAAAATAGAAATCTAATGACCTCAGGAACATTTTTGGGTAAATCTAATGCAATATTCTACGTCCGAAAGGGATAACAATGGGGTTTCCGGGCATTTGGGCTGGGTTGGTACCCCATGTAGTCTACTCGAAAGGTCTTCTCGGAAGGAGTCCAGTTGGTAGACTTGGGATTGCTGTACGTCTCCCAAACGGGGAGGCTAGATTTTAAAAATAAACATATGTACCTGTGGTCCGAAATTGTCGGCTCCATTGATACATGCCAGTTTTCGACTTCCTGGACCATGGACATAAATACAAGAGTTATGTCGATTGCCTCTTGTCTTCGCGAGGTGATGAAGGTAGGCGAATTACCACGATTTAATATTTTGAGGTCTGTTGTTTGTAGGAATTCTAGGAAAGCCCTGCCTCTTGCGTTGACGCCATTGCTGCACCATAGAATATGGTGTGAGTTAGCATCACACGCAATTAGAAGGTCCTTCCCCTTATTCCTACAATATGTAATCAGCTCCTCCAGTTCTCTGGTGGGCGGTGGTGTTGGCGAGTCAAACGGCAGATAGACAGAGCAGATAACTAATTCTCTCCTACCTATGTCGCCATCTAAGCTCAAGGAAGCTGCTACCAGGTTTCTGAAACAGAAAGATGGCATGAGCGTGACATCTAGTCTTTTGGAAACATAGATACAGGCACGAGGATTTTCGGTGGAGGCACAATACAAATTGGCGCCTCCAGTGGTTGGCAGGCCTTTTACATGACCCCCAGGAACCCAGGCAGATGTCTGAATATACTGCTATCTGTTGACACAAGGAAGCGGAGGCAGAGATGCAGTGTTGCAAGTTGATCTGGATACAAGAGATATCTGACATTAACCAGATGACACCCAGTTAATTTTCGGCCTCCGGATCCGTCTTCTCCTTAGCGGGCTTCTCCAGTGGGTCGAAGGATACCCGTTTCATTCCCAGGAAAGGTCAAAAGTCCTTGGCCTTAAGGAATGTCGCAGATTCTTCATCCACCCCTAAAATCAGGCGGAACCCTTTGGGGGATTCCGCCGTCTTACTATACAGTCTCTAGTTCCCGGTACGGAGCCCTAGGTTTTGCCTTTCCAGCAAGGTGTAAATTTCGGTGATTTCCCTGGTCTCACCTGGGATCCACACCATCATCCTCTTCAAATTAGGGAGGGCACTCTGCTCCACGAGTTGAAGTATTGCGCCTTCCCACGGCTTCAGAGTTGGAGCGACCTCCGTCAGCCATTCTTTGGACGACTCGTTGGCACAAGTGACCATGTAGGCCCCCTGTACGAGTCGGAATTCATGGAGGATTGGCATGGCCACTTCAGAGGGTAAGCCTACCAGCGTCTTCCAGATTAGTTTGTCTAAGGCAGCGCATTGCTCCTCCGAGATTTTGGTCTTGGGGTAGCCATCGCTAACAATGGCCACCCTTAAGGAGCTCTCCACAGCCTGAGCATAACTCGAAGGTTTCAAATGAAAAACCTTCAGCTTTTTCTCCGGTTGCCTGGAGTTTGGGGGAGTCTCGCTAGGAGTCAACCCTCTCTTGGAGCTTCCAGATGTGGATGGCTCCGGTTTTTGTGATGTGGAGGCAGCATTTCTCGCCTTCCTCCGCCTCTTCTTCTCAGACTCGGGCTTCCTCTTAGGACGCCCCTCTAGGTTAAGTTTGGTCACGTCCTTGAGAAGCATCTCCTCAGACGCCTTGGGAGAACGTGTGGTAGCGGTTGCGCTGCTGGTTTCCCCAGAGGGTCCGCCAGCAACGATGGTAGTATTGAGGTCCCCCGTTAGGGAGCCCTCACAGCCTCATACGGGACAAGGCTGAAATACAATGGAATTTCGCCCTGTTTCGCAAGGGTATCGTTCACGACACGTCACCCTGTGCCATCCATCCCTCGGCACGATGGCATCCACCTTGGATTGGGGAATGTTTATTGACTTTCCAGTCTAGATCCGCCGCCTTTAGTTTACGCAGTGTCACCTCGGGCAGGTTGTGATTCATCACCACATGGTCGCCACAGTATCAGACACCGCGGGTCGTTGCTGACGGACGGTCCTGGATAGTGAGAGGCTATGGGTCAAAGATGCTAAATTCGCTTTAACTATCCCTGGTGATTGCTAGACGCTCCCGGTAAACCCAGTTAAGGGGCCGGACGGCTATCTCACCTTGACACCAAACTGGGGTTTCAATTTCCATCGATGTCATTCAACAGGTAAATGTAGTAAATTAGCAGGTTTAATATATAAACACAGATAAACAGCAAAATAATTATCTTTAGCGAGTACCCAATGCTTTGAAGATCAATTTTCAGATTGTTTCCAACAGTAAATTCATAGTGAAAGCAATGAAGGACTTGGTACTTCTAAAAAAACGCCGCTACATAAAAAGGCAAACACAAATGATTTAATTGAAACCTCGGCATACATGTATGCAGAAAGTAAACAAACAACACTTTCTGAGAAACTGCAGTCATCATCATCATCATCATCATCTGACATGGAGCTGACTCGAAGGCCGATGTATATTTTTGTTTCAGAAAGCGTATCACAATAAAAACAATAAAGGATGAGCATTTTCGAAAACATGTTATAAATATTAGGGTACTTTATGAATACTAAAAAAGTGTAATTAATTGAGTACTGTTTCGTACATAGTATGTCTTTGAGATATTAGTAACCATCCAGTTAAAGGGCAAGGCTTGTTAGTCCATACAATACTACTTAAAACTATCCACAATTTTTCCAAATATTTTTAGCTACGGCAACTTCTATGTATTTTTTTAAACTTAAACATGTGCTTTCACGATAGGATTAAGCAATACCTAAAAGCCTCTGCAATTTTTGAAAAAGTATGTTGCTTAATTGATATTAGTAAACATTTCTTTGAATGTACTTGTTTTTTAATGAAACACGCAACTCAAAAATTAGCACAAGGTATTTACAAATCTTAAATTGTCTACTTCTTATTGATGGAGATTAATATTTAAATTAAATAGTAGCAGACTGCCATTTTATGAAACAGATATTGAAACGCCCTGGCAACTGACTTAGTGTCATCAAGGATTTGTTTGATGTATTGACTGCACCTTATCCGTAAGATTTGTAACTTACGCTTATTTAAGTTAAATTGATCCAAGTTTAAATTACAATTTATACCATAATAGGTTTTTTTTTATTGTAGATATTTTTCCTGTAGTACAGCTATACGTATACACACAATATGCTTATCACATATTTCAAAATTTTTAAGAATTAACAATGTGGTCAAATGTATTTGGAATGTGTACTATAAATGAATATGGATTATCTGTATCACTGGTGGGCAGCGTTTCACAACCAGCCATGAACGTAAAGGCAAATTCTTCTAACTTTCTAATAAAACTTGTTTTAGGATAATTCCTTGAATGTAAATGGAGACCTTCAACATTATATCAATCAGTTGGTTTTAGTATAATCAATAAGTGTTTCAATTTTCTTTAACTTATGATATATTAAATTCACTAGGTTTTCTGTAGTTTTCATAGTCTATGCAGGTGAATACCCGGTCAGGGATAGATAATTGTAAATCGGTTTAAAGCCGCAATTTTGATCGTAGAAGAATAAATATCTTAACACTTCTACCGAGTTTTATTTATTAAGCTTTTGGCGTTGGTTGTGCTAAATAAATGTACACTGTGCATGTCATAAAATATTTAATAAATAACGAACATAACTCGGTAACACAAATAATAATAATAATGAAATATGAATATCTTCAATGCCATCGACCTCTCCGCAGACGTGTCGGTGTAAGAGTGGTCGTCTTTGTATTTGACGGGATGCGTTTCTAAACCCTTTTTGCATTCCCAGCGGACGTGACATCATCTTGGACAAAGCATTGGTCGTACCGCTGGGAAAACCTGGTTGCTTCAGTAACACATTCCGTGGGTCCGAGGAATTTATGGATCGGTGGAATTCTTGGTGTACAAGCTCAACTATTCTTATTATAGATTCCCAACTTGAAAATATATAAAAAATGCGACTAAACACCATACAACATATTATACAAAGGTCTGCAACTTTCCAGGATTACTAATTATGTTTATTGTACAATTTATATTGTGAAAATCATGTGTAGTGTTCTGTTTGATAAAACGAATTGCTGATTTTTCATTCCATACCTAATTATATCCGTAACTGCAATTTACCAACAACTACCTGATGGTTCAGTTACTTAATAAACTACACGAGTAGAAGTAGAAGTGACACCATACAAAGGGGGTGGAGTGTGGTTTCTATGCATCTTGCTTGGATCTAAAGGCAAGTTCGCTAACCGCCACTAACCACTATAAACCACCGATGCTGGTTAAAAAATAAAACGATTGTATTACAATACAAACGACCCAATCAAATTCTTTCTGAGCAAAGTGTTATGATGAATTTGACGTATGGCATATCCAAACAACTCTAAAAATCCAAAGCAATTTGTAGAAAATGTTCAACCTAAGATATCAACAGATAATTTACAGTTGTAGCGTCATAGCTGTGCATTTCTGATTGAAAATTACCCTCCCTATTTGATGAAATACAATAATAATAAATAAATTATAGATACTAGTATAATAATTTTTAATTGGTATGTAAAGTATTTTTCAATTAGTTTTATTACTACGCACTATTTTTTAGAAGTAAAAAGCAAATATGACGAGTCCAATAATTTTCTAAATATTTACGATTTAGTTTAATGCATATTTTCTTTTGTATAATATATATACAATGTGATTTTTTAAAAAGTCAATTGCAGCAATCCTAGAAAAAAAGCTATTCCGTCTGCAGTCAGCTGTAATGAGCTTTGAATGACATTTACCTGTATGCCAAACTGTGTGACAGTTCAGCTAGTTAAAAATGTTGGCCCAACAAAATGTGAAAATGAACAAGTATTTAGTTGCAACTGATTTGTAATTTATTAAGGTAAGGAAATTACAGGTTTTTCGTCAAGATTTCTTGATTGGCAGCTATGCTGTTACAATTTTCATATTGTCAGATTCTAAAGCTTAATATACGTAGACGGGTAGACGGGACAATCCCTAGGCTACTGCAATTGACTTTTTAAAAAATCACTTTGTATACATCTATACCTAATAGTTTTGGCGAATATCTAGTGATATTTATTTTCCAAATGCTATCGATCAATGTAGTACATGGTTTAAATAACTACTGCGTTTTTGTAACTCAGTTTCAGGTAATAATAAATATTTTAGTACCATGTTTATAGAACTGAAATTATTGCTTATTATTACTGAATTACTTAAAAGCCTCTTAAATTCTTCGATAAGAATATCCAAATACCAGTTTGATGCAGAAGCTAACGTTAAGCGTCAATATTTCAAAGTTTAAAATAATCGCAGTAAATCTTTTTCATGTTTTAATCTTGTGTATGTTTCCTGGTGTATAGTTCACCACCGTATAGCAAAGAGGCAGCTGAGGCGTTGGTGATGGGATAAATGTAATAAGGACTTTTCATTATTCCTTTGCATATGTTCCCTGCCTGCCAGTTCGAAAACGAAATGCTACAGTAACGCTCAAAACCGCTACAGTAACGCTCAAAACCGCCCTAGAATCCCTAGAGTGTTACAAAGTTGAAGTAAAGTAGAAGCCGGCGTCGCGACGGTGGTTTAGTGGTTAGTGCACTTGCCTTTAGATACAAGGAACGCGAGTTTGAGCCTGGACGAGGACGGTGAGATTTTTCTAGCCGGAAACAATCTAAAAGTGCGCCTTCTTTTGTATCAGAAGTAAAGCCGTAGATCCCGTGCTACTATGATGCGTGTCACGTTAAAAAAAAAAACTACTGATGTTGGAACTACTCCGGATAGGTGAAATGATGCAGAAGTGCTTAGAGATACTTGGAAAACCGAGTCCAAGATCTCGCCCAATTAAATAAAATACAATACAATACAATAAGGATGCCAGTGCTATAGATACTAATAACTTAAAAGCCGACGTTGAGACTTTAGACACGGCAATCGATTAATATTTTCCTAACCTTACTTTTGGTAAAATTTGCATTTTATTTTTATAGGTTAAAATAAGTTAAAAAACAAACAAACTGAAATGTTGTTACGAATACCTGCTCGATTAGTAAATATTTTCAATCAAACCTCCCACAAAACAAGCTTTCGGTTATATTCAGCTGTGATAAATCCACAACCGAATACTCAAGAACCAACCCGTAAGCATTGTTTATTTTATACGGAAACCTTTATTCATTTCTCCAATTTTAGCTTTGACACAAGAAAAGCAGGCCGAAGACGCTGTGCTAAGTAATCCAGACTACTTCAAAGTCCACAACTTATTCACCGTCAAAGATTTATTTGACGCCCGAGTTCACTATGGTCACAAAGATGGTTCCTTGGATGAGCGAATGTTGCCCTACATCTATGGTTCTCGGTTAGGGCACATAATTTTTGATTTAGACAAAACTGCTGACTACTTAAGGAAGGCTTTGAATATTGCCGCACACATAGCTTACAGAGACGGGATAATTCTGTTCTTTTTGCGAGGAGCTCAAAATTCACACATTGTTCAAAAAACCGCCATTGAGTGTGGAGAATTTGCACATACAAGATTTTGGCGAGGGGGGGTTTTTACTAACGCAGATAAACAATTTGGTGCAGTTACACGTTTACCCGATTTGTGCATATTTTTTAATACACTAAACAACGTTTTAATTCAACATACTGCAGTGAGGGATTCCGCTAAAATGGGAATAGCTACAATCGGAATAGTTGATTCAAACTGTAATCCGAACCTTATTACCTATCCTGTTCCTGGTAATGATGATTCTCCTGCGGCGATAGAGTTGTATTGTAAACTTTTTAAAGCTGCTATTCTGAGAGGGAAAGAGAAGAAAAAAGAAGCGTTAGGTCAATAAGTTTGTAAATAATTGTAAAAATAAACTGAAAAAAAATATTGTGTTTTATTTAGGTCAAATTAAATTGGTGGTTATAATTATTTAATGGTTTGACTTTTAATCTTTATCATAATCATGATCCTCATTTGTATCGCTTGCACAGTGTTGAGGCTGTATGAGGCAATGAATATTAGTTGTTGGGAAGGGAACCTAATTTCCATACATTTGTTTGTTTGGATTATCGCTACACATAAAATTTAAAAGCGGACAGGCTGTGGAATAAAGAAATAATTATGGCTTGCTGATAAATGCGTTTTGAAGAATTACAAGTAAACTATAATATACAGGCAAAGATTAAAAAACAAAATAATCAATATTAGTTTTATTTTATAGCCCAGTTACATAAATAATTTGTAAATAGATACATATTAAAAATAAACAACAAAAATATTTGGCATCTTTGTTAAGTCAGGTTTACTTTTAATAATCAGTGTTTGGTACCATCTAGGTCTACTACGAGTATATATTTGGATGCAGATCTTGTTTACAATAGGTCATTGTATCTATATCCAGATATTTTAACGGATCCTTCATGCTTGACTTCACTTATTTAATAATTATTGCGAAAATTTTAAAGTTCTGAAGTAGTAATATTTAAAGAATAAATATGCGTTTGATTAATATTTTTTTTTTGATATGCCAACTCTTTGGATGCTGATAATGAAGACCTTAAGCATGATTTCAATAACGGGTAAGTAATTTAGAATCAACAGTTACTGATTTTAAACTGTTAAAAGTTTATAAAATTGTATCAAAATGTGACAACATACTGTTGATTCTATATTAACACTGTTCGAATTGCTTGTTTTGCAATATCGTGGGGCATATTTTTAGAATCTAAAATCTATTACAAAGAAAAAAACATGGCATGCTTGAGGTGTATTATAGTCCAAAAAAATAATAAAAAAGATAAATAGGAACAGAAATTGATACTTTTGAATATTCATATTATCACACTTGTTAAATGTATCTGGAGCTGTAGCTAGATTCCTAATTAAAGGATTTTACCCAACACTGTTAATAAGTAAACGTAGTTATTTGATTTTCAGTCTACATATTTAAGCAAAAAGAAAGACATCGCCCTACAAGCATTACAACATAATAATAAATTAATTATATGGCAAATACACACATTACTTTATAAGAATTCTTAAAAATATTTTTTTACATATAGAAAATGATTATTATACAGTCAAAAATGTGAAAGATCATGCTTGAGATCACTTTTTAAGTTTTAACGAAACAGTCTGTATATTCAAATTTGGTAAGTTTCAAACAAAATAATATTTGTTAAGTCTTTCTACTCTTAAGGCTTATTTAAATTAAACTGTAGTTAGGCATCATTATCCTTTCCCTCTATTCGCCCTAATTTATTATTGACAATTTATGTTACGAAAAGAAAAATGTTTAGTCAGAGCACTTGGTTAAAATTCAATTCATGCCCAAGATATATCATAGTGTAATGAATCCATCAAATATCTTTTATTTTAATGTATTTACTAGTGTTGTAGAGTATTATCGGTATTTAAAGTAGGTAAATACAGATTTTTGCTGAGAGATTCGTAAGTATTTTTTTCATTCTAAGCATTTTAAAATGGTATATAGCTAAAGTGACCATTTATTTTTTTCCTCAAAACGGGACATCTACTAATTTTTAGGTAATAGTTTAGGGAGGCTGAAAATTCAGGTCTGAATATCATTTAGTTATTTTCTTTAACTTATCACATGGGCTTATTGCACGGAAAAAAACAAAGCGTTCGGAATGTGCGTATGTGAGCACTTCAGAATCGGCATTCTTGATTTTGTCTTTGTTCCCGTCGCTTCGACCGAAAACAATACATATTAGATGTGCTTGTTTGTTTGTTTTATTTAACGTCGACCTATTTCTGCTACTATGGCTAATCACCGACGCCAGAGAGCGATACTACCACACCTAGACGTATATTAAATTTAAGTTAAATAAAAAAATGCATATTATTCATAATTTCTATTTATTAATGAAAACACAAAAAAAACACTTGAAAATAAATCATTTATTTGGTCTTATATTTTTCTGAAAAACAAATTTGCTGAAGTATAATTGGCGTTGATTTTAAATACGAATTAAATTGTTGGCACGATTTCTGAAAATTTACTTTCGTAAGTAATATGGCTTTGAGAACTGGGACTTTCAGTTGTGTTTTTTCGCGGGAAAAGACCCTTTCTACGAGTGCATTTGAACCGGGCAGACAAAACATACACAAGAATTATAAGAAAGTTCGTATGTTTCAAATTATTGGTGTGAAAGTGTTTGAACAATTCCACCCAACGATTTTCGGTTGAAACATTCCCAGCGTTTCATTCTGTCAGTTTTTGTACTGTAATGTATTTGGAAAGAAGTGAATACTCATCAAATACTCTGTGTCTTGTTTAAAATCAATAATTCCTTTTGCAATCAATTCATCCATTAAACTTTGAATTTTTTCCCACCTAGGTATTTTGGTTAAATTCGCCCATTCAAATATTTTTAATTCTTCAAAGAGCACCATCCACTACTCCAAATATTCTTTGCTTATTTTATAGAATTCAGCAGCTGTAGTTTTCATATATTCTTCGTCAACACCACTGTAGCCACTTTCTTGCAATTAGAGCGAAAACTGTGGTTCTCTTGCACCTTGTGGTAAGCCAAGACACCTTCCGCCGTAGCAATTTCCAGATCTTTCGAAGTTGGTAAAGCCGTTTTCTTAAAAAAATTAATCAATGAAAAACTTGTAGCGGCAGCAAGATCGGAATTTTTATGTTTTTCTGATCTTGAATGCTGGTTAATATCGCTGGCACCTCCATGGGCTATGTTAAATTCTGCACGACACTTTTCACATCTGACGTCAGGTGGAGTAGTTCTTTGCTTTATAAACGGGTACATCTGCAGATGAACATTAAAAGTACACTTGCGATTAGGCATTGTTAAAATAAAGGGTTCATATAGAAGAAACTTAAATTAACTACAATAACGCACGTCGATAAAAAAAGAATAATCAATCAATAAGAAAGATGCTGTCTTGTACGTCAGGTTTGGGCATGTGTACTCGGATCCGAAGAGCGCGTGGACTACTTACAATGTGTGAGATTAATTGGCATGCCGATGATTTTAGATTTTTAGCGCTTTTTTTCAAAGTTGTTACCGTGGGTTGCTCTCTTTCTAAAAACGGGACATTTCGGCGTCCCGAAGCTGTGCTTGGGGACAACGGGACAGGCTACCTAAAAACGGGACGGTCCCGTTCAAAACGGGACGTATGGTCACTTTATATATAGCTAAAATTGTGACATCAAGTGGTGGCCAAAATTGTAATCATTTATGATAGTATTTATCAGCAATTATAGTTTCTATATCGGTGGCGGATATGAATCTAAAATATTAGACCCTTATGTATCGTGAAGAGAAGTAGAGGATTCTGTAAGAGGCCACAACTACTGCTTCCACCGTCCTGTGTACCCAACTAAAAGGCGTTGGAAAATATGGAAGCTACATACATGAAGAAGAAGGTACCTACATGCTATCATGAATAATTAAAACCCAAAGCTATAAATACTAATTACATGCATGCTTCAATTATGATATAAAAATAGTTAACTCTTAGTTAGTCTACAGCTTTCACCAGCATTTTTGGTCAAGAATTTAACTTACATCTACATGAAAAATGACAACCGTTTATAAAATTTCAAGCAGTAAACAAAGTGCATAGAAAAAGTATTGTTCCGTCACCAGAGAAGAATTAACCATAGGAATTACTCAGTTTTCTTGGTCTGAAAATTTATACATATATTACACAAAATACCAAAACCATTTTAAAGGTTAAGTAAACCGTGCTATGCAAACAAAAGGTGTTTTAAATTATTTCATGATTTAAAATGCAAAAAAATTATAACATTAGCGTGCTAGTTTTTGTTACCTAAGCTTATTGACGAATCAAAATTCATGCTGCATTGTCACAAATGGTCAATGACTGTATGGCAGTTAAAAAAACTATTAAACAATCACATTAGAGAACCGTCTAAATAGTGTGTACTACCTGAGTTACGACAGGCTCTTTACTGTCCCGCAATTGAAATAACTTTTTGGGTCCCAACACCTTCAAAGCTCTGAAACATAACTCATTCTTTACAAGTTTTTTTTTCTACTTTAATCAACTTACATATCACGAATTACAGGAAAATATACCCATACGTAGGTAAAGGGAATTAGTGGAAGAACAGCTATCCATGACTCACTGGTTTTGTTGGCTAAAGCCACAGCACAAAGTTCTCCACATCGTTCACCAGTCATTCTGCGGTCTGTACTGTTTGTGGTACGGCCGTATTTCTAAGCAATTTAAATAATATAATGGAGGATATTTTTTAAAACGCGTAAAAAGAACTTTTGGTTTAAATTAAATTCCTAAATTTTACATTCTTACCTCTCCTGGGTTTTCAGTGTAGCATTCTTGCAAAAAATTAGTAAAAGTTGGTCCCGGACAAAGCAAAGTCACAGTCAGTTGCAAGTCACTCCCTAATTTCTCAGATCTTAAGCCATTAAAGTATCCCTAAAGGATGTTCTAAAATTATTATGTTACTATGCTAAAGCACTTTTGACGTTACATGAATGCTGTGTTTGCTTCCATCATAGGTTCCTGAAAGAGGAGCTCCAACAATGCCAGCTATGCTGGAAGTTACTGCCACATGTCCATAGCCTCTAGTATTAAAATACTTCACAGCTACCCTGGTTAAGTTTACAACAGAGAACACATTCAAATCGAACATTTCTCTGTCTATTGCCAGATCAATGGATTCCCAATTAGCTCTCTGAGACCTTCCAGCATTGTTTAACAAGATATCAACATGCCCAAAGTGCTGCACTGCTAAATCGAAACATCTTTTATGTGAGGCAAAGTCCAACATGTCCATTGGCAGGACGAGAACATCATTAGCAGCTAATTTTCCACCAGATTTCACTAGAATTAAAAATTTTACATTCTACATGGGGATTCTTTTATATCTACTTTATTATTCAAACTACTGAAAAATGCTATTATGGGAACTTCTAGATTGTATTCGGCATAACCTAAAATTATTTTCAGACATACCGGATGTTTGATTAAGCCATATCTACAACTGGAATATTCCGTATATTACATTCTGTTCTAAAGGTCTGAATTATATCATTTCTAGGTTATTGAACTATTTTGATAATTTTTTCCAAATTTGTAACATGAAATTAATTAGTTCAATTTTTGTGAAAAATGTTATTGATATTTGTTTTTCAAAGATATTTGGGCAAGTACAGTATTTCACCATTTAAATCTGTTAAATTAGCTTTCATTTGGTATAAAATATTACATATCTGAACATAAATGCTTATTATATTAGAGAATTTATTAGTAGTTTTTCTATTTTTCTTAATAATTGAATATGCAAAATAGACATTTACACAGACAAATCTGTGTTTTACTTACTAATGCATGTTTGCTTAACTCGTTCCAGCTCTGCTTGCCGGCGAGCAGTTAAAGCCAGCTTAACTCCATGCTTGGCCAATGCTATAGCTGTGTGTTCTCCGATGCCACTAGAAGCCCCAGTTATGAAAACTACTTTCCCCTGCAGTCGACCTTAGGTGCAAATGTAACAATTATGTACAAATTATATTTAAGAACAATGTTAATGAGATACTTACGGATAGATTTACCAAAGTTTTCATAAAAGGCTAGTTGTAGATCGCAGTCCAACAAACACAGAATAATTGTATGGAAAAGTCCATAGCAAAACAATCCAATTCCTAATGTTATAAAAAACATTTTCGCACTGTAACTGCTTGTTCATCTGGGTGTATTTATAAACTTTGAACCCCATGTTTAGATTAGACTAACCTAAAATAACCTTCAAGATTACAATAAATAAATATAACTTAGTCTTTACTTGCTAAGAGCAAGAATTTGATGACCCAGAACTGCCCCAGGTGACCTATTGAACTACACCTTTAATAACTGTATACCTAATTACTTCCTTTCTGTAAGAAATTTGTAGATGTACTTTATATATTCTGGCTTGGGTTCGAAACCTAAGCAATACGATGCAGATTTATAAAAATCTTGTCTGCAATCCACCACACACAATTTCCCAAACCGGCTTGCAACCGTGGGATCTTGATGCTAAAAACCTTCTCTGGAATTTCTGTCGTTTGGATTCGACGTTAATCTGTAGGTTCCCCGTGTTTCTTCCTTAGCGCTGAGGAGAAACACGTGGCAGAGAAGAGGCCGATGTCCAGCAGTGGGATAAAAAGGCTGTTAATGATGAAAATGATTATTATATATAAATAGTATTCAAAATCGTATCTTAAATGATTGTAAAATTTCCAAATCTATGTTTGATATTTAAGATTATCTTACCTCCTAGTGGGCTACCTAAAAATGTCCAACCTAAAATTTTATCCGGCTCCAAAAAAATTTAAAATATCGAGGAAATTTACATATCTACAGCAGTTTATGTACCCATCCGCTAAGTTAACTTTCTATTCAGATTCAGGTTTGCATCAATTCGCTGATTGGCATTGAACATATGAGCAGATTATAATTTTACAGTCGCTCAAATAAATAGTGGGGCAAAAATTTAACTAATAAATATCTTTTAGTGTAGTCTAGAAGATTTTTAGTAGGGTTGAAAAATACGTACCTAACCATTAATAGTAACCACAGTAGTCGCTATTAAAACATTCTATTGTAGTCAAATTAGCTTTAAAGATAGCCGCTGCCACATACGTGAATACAAAAATTGGGATAAAATGAAATGTAATGGGGAGGGGGGCCGGCCTCGGTGGTCTAGTGGTTAGCGCGTTTGCCTTTAGATCCGAGGGACGCGGGATCGAACCTGGCCAAGGTCGGCGAGATTTTTCTAGCGGGGAAAAATCTTAAAGTGCGCCTTCTGTCGGATAAGAAGTAAAGCCGTAGGTCCCGTGCCACTGCGATGTGTGACACGTTAAAAATCACTACTGGAGTTGGAATTACCCCAGATAGGCAAAATTCTTAGTTAGGGTGTACAATGGGCCAAATGTGGCCTAAGTGCATAGAGATGCTTGGAAAACCGCGTCCTAGATCTCGCTCTTGCAAAGCAAGCAAGCAAGCAAGCAATGCGGAGGGGGAGGGGGGGGACATCTTCAACAATAGGATTGCGACGAATATTTCGGCCGCGATTAATTTGTACTTGTCTTAAGCCTAAACGATCTATTTTTTCGTAATCTCCTATCATTGCCTAAGCATTTTTTCGCACATGACGGTTTGTATATTTATTGCACCAAAAACGAGCTGCAGCAGCAGCATCACCAATAGCTGTACCGAAAGCAAGCTGCATATCAGCATATTCTTCAAATATGTAGTCCATGTAAACAGCAGAATTTCATACATAATAGTGATAAAAAAGTCATAGAATATTTTCTTGCGCAAAATACCATTTGCTTTGACGGCAACAATGTATTGTAAAATAAAATTTGTTCTATCTTTCCAGCGAGAGGCCGGAGGCAGTATATGTTCACAGGGAGGTTTTAACAATTTTGCACTCCTTAAATGTATTCCTAAATCTCCGAAACTCATTTAAGGAACACCTTGTATAAAGAGTTAGAAACCTAAACCTGTTGCTCAGTTAAAAAAGCCAAAACTAAATGTTGCGACTGTTTTAGATTTAACAATATCATTGCATGAGAAGACTGTTATTTCATCTAATGCCTATTGTGGAGTGAAGGATCACATTCCTGGAAAAGGGGTGTTCGAGCTCCAGATAGGAGACCGAGGGTTGAGACTGTGCGGACGGGATTTGTAATCGCCAGTCGTAGTTTAAGGGCCAGATTCAGAGACCTCCCTAATTCTCCACTCACACTCATTGCTTACTAATTCTTCCCTAACCTTACCGAATGGCATTCATAAATGAAAAACGTGAAATGAGTGACTCAACAGTCCCTAAATAGTTACTGATAAATGAGTGAGATTTTAGTCAGGCTTGGAGTACTATACCCTTATTATTAATAAAGCTTCACTAACGGTAAACACGAATGGTAAAACGTTAACACGAATGGTAAATTATATAAGTTTGGACGAAAATTCTGTTAATTTATTTTGATTTGGTAGTTTTTAATGTTAATTGTGTACCTACTAAACATGATGAATGATGATTTTTTGGAATTCATTCGTTATATTGATGAAGATGTCTATTTACCAGTACCTAGGTAATAAGTATATACCATGAAATATCTAAAAAAAAATTGTAATTTACTTATATCCAATCTATTTTTATAGAAATATTTTGTGAGATAACCTCAATCCGCTAGAAAGGTACTCAAACACTGAGCTTCTAGAGAGAGTGCGATTTTCGAGGCGCTCTATCGTAGAGATACTTTTGCGGATGGCATATCCGCAAGACCAAAACACAAATAATCAGGGACTTCCAATATCGCCTATTTTAAAGCTGTATTCAGCATTGCGTTTTTTTGCAACTGGAAGCTACCAGGTATGTTCTTATTAATTGTTGAAAATTTTATGGGTATATAATTATGTTTGTTTAGAGGGTTTGTGGTGATATTGTCTCCGTCAGCCAGTCATCGGTATCAAGGATAATCCACGAAGTTAGTGAGCAATTATCACAAAATCTTGCACAACATGTGAAATTTTCAAATAATGATGATTATCGTACCGTACCACTAAAAATAGGTTTTTTTCAATTGCTGGTTTTCCTGGGGTTATTGGCTGTGTTGATGGTAAGACCAGACTCAGAAGGATCCAACTAGATTTTAATAAACCAGTTATGTAAGACAAAGACTTTTAATTGCCTACCTAGCCCAAGTAAAACATAATATAACACCTATAAGGTAGTTGTTCTTCTCTGTGCCATACCACAGAATAAATACCTATTTATTCTGTGTACCTTCATTGGACGTTGGCGATCATTATGGTCCATCTAATTTTGATACTTGCAGCGCGGAACAGGTCTATCGATGTCATTCCGGTCCATTATCTTAAGTTTCGCAACCGCGATATTCAGCGTCTTCCGAGCCCTCTTTTCCTCGTCAAACTTTCCCTGCATGATAAGCTGTAGCAGATTATATTTGTTGTTATTACGCATAATATGTCCAAAGTATGACAATTTTCGTTTCTTGACTGTTTTCATAATTTCCTTCTCTTTCTGCGCGCGTTGGATTACTACTTCGGTTGTCACATTGTAGGTCCACGAAATTCTCAGCATGCGTGGATAACACCAAATTTCAAAAACTTATAAGCAGAGAAAGAACGAGAATTCTGGAGCCTCCCGAGGTCACCCCCACCAACCACTGTATAAAATTGCTTTGTGGAAGTTTCTGACGCATTGCAAAACCATACAAATTGGTAGCATCTAAGTATGATATAAACGAATTGGGTTTTTGAGGATCGAAATTTGGTACTAACGGATTATTTGCAATAGCTTTTCTACCCACACAGATACTTACCTCTCCGCGAATTCCGCATCTCAGGAAATGAAGTATATCCATATCTGTTAGCAATTCCAAATTCACAGATGTGTACTTTAACATTGCGTCCCAAGTTAAAATCAAATCAAATTTCGCCATCTCTTATAGTCGTTTACATGTAGCATCAGTAACAGATCAACTCTCTACACCAGGGGTCTCCAAACTTTTTAGCCTAAGGGCCACACTGACTCCTCCACTAAGTCCCAAGGGCCAAGACCTAGCTAGCTCATCATACCAACATACTGTAGTTTTGAACTACGCGCTCATTTTCGTAATGGGACTAGCCGGCGACTGAGATATCTATGACACAGGGCGCGGGGGTGGATTCCGCTCCGTTCGCAATTTCTGTTGGTACTTACGGGCAAGTGTCAGGGACATTTCATTGCAGCGGAGATAGCCGACGCGTGTTCTGCGTTACGTATTCTTACGACCATGCTAAACGTATAGTGACATCTTGCTGAGAGTAGATAAGTTAAGTGCAGGACGTGGCAAAGCTACAGTAGTTGTGGGGAGCAGCGGAATTACGCAAAAACTTCAATTATTCTTGGTTAGTCGAAGTATACAACGCCATCTTGTAGCGAGTAGTAGAGCTAGAGCATATTCTGGAATTGTTCTGCTGCGTGATCGCTTGCCTGGAAGATTCTAGTACTTTCGAGAGTTTTCGAATATGTTCTACGCACCGAGGACGCGTGGTACAAACACGGCAGACAACCGAGAGTCGGGCAGTTCCAAAGTTTGAATTCGGAGCGACAAGTGCGATCTGAAAAACGAAATATAGTGCGATTAGTGTGTTTTTTGACTATAGTTTCTTAGTGAATATACAGTGTGTTTAATTGTGAGTGTTTAATTTAATTAAAAGTGTTTTAAAGATAAATCCAGTGCATTTTGTTCACATCAGAACAACTGCTCTTAATAGTATTAATTGACATGATTTTATTTGAAGTTACGTCGCTTTTGTGTGGATTTGTATAAATATGGAAAAGAAGCGAACGATAGATAGTGGGTGCAAAACACTTAAAGAGCAATGGGGATACCAATACTTCGTGATTGAGTCAAGTAATAAGGCAATGTGTATAATTTGCAATGAAACAATATCAGTTATCAAAGAATACAATATAAAACGTCATTATAAGACTAAACATTCTCAGAATTACTCCAAATTTACAGGAAGCCTCCTCTCCTCCGTAGTTATCAATCTTTTTCATTGGTTAGATTCCACACTATCTGCTTCTGCGTGGCTCATTCAATAGCGAAACATAGAAAACCTTTTACTGACGGCGAATTAATTAAAGATTGCATGATTACAGCAGCAGAAGAAATGTGTACAGAAAAAGCTAAAAAACATCAGTTTGTCAGCAAACACTGTGGCTCGAAGAGTATATGATATTGCACAAAATATATTAACTCAATTGTCTGACAAAAATCGACACCTAGAATGGTTCTCTTTGGCCCTGGATGAGTCGACAGATGTTTCAGATACTGTCCAGGTGTTACTTTTTATTCGAGGGATAGATAAAAATTATGAAGTGCGTGAGAAGCTTCTTGACGTGTACGGCACGACCACTGGAAAAGATATTTTTAAAGGAGTTGAAAATGCTGTTCAGGAAAACAATCTTCAATGGAAAAACCTGAAGTGTATCACTAATGATGGTGGCAAAAACAAGTGTGGTAAAATGAAGGTGTCGTTGCTCTCGTATCAAAGGCTGTAGAATATGACGGTGGTTCAAAACCATTAATCGTACATTGCATCATTCATCAACAGTCTTTGTGCGGAAAATGCTTGGATAAATCAGAATTTTTAAAGCCAGCCATGTCAGCTGTCAATTATATCAGATCACATGCGTTCAATCATCGTCAATTCCGCGAGTTTCTTGCAAGTTTCTTGATGAAATTGGAGAAAATGACTTACCATATTATACCACAGCACGCTGGCTTAGCTGCGGAAAAGTTCTAACGCAATTTTTTGAGCTCCGAGCGATAATCGAAATTTTCTTGAATGAAAGGAATCGTCCTCTGGCTAAGTTACAAAACAATGAGTGGTTATGGAAGTTATCATTTCATACAGATTTAACTAAACATATGAATGACCTTAATTTAAAATTACAAGGAGAAAACCAGCTTCTGCCTGATTTATACACTCATATTAAGTCCTTTCGACAAAATTGTTTTTTTTTTCAATCTCAATGGAACAAAAAATGTTTCATGCATTTTAATACATGCCAAACATTCAGTCAACAAACTGAGACTCCATTTCCGGTAGATTCCACAGTTGAAGCTTTGGGTGCTTTAAAAATAAATTTTGAGTTTCGTTTTTCATATTTTGATGCAATTGCAAACGATATCAAGATTTTTCATTTTAGGCCGGATTGAAGGTGCTCGCGGGACGTAGTTTGGAGACCCCTGCTCTACACCATACATCAGCACCGATAACATGTAACACTTCAAAAAGCGAGTTCGGAGATGAAGAGTTATATTCATGTTGCATAACACATTTCTCATGCGATTAAAGACAGTTTTTCGATTCGGACGCAGTTGTAAATCAATTTTAAGGAATTATTATATGATTAATTTAAAACATTTGATTAATTTTGTAGGCGTTGATGTAAACATTACAGTGCGCGATGCTCTTGCTAAGACTCAATAAATTGCTTATGTACACCGTTAGACAGGCTTAAAACCCCTGCTGGATGGCGATGATAGTAATTTATGTCCGACACTGTATTGCTTATTCGGCTTCCTTTTACTTTAGTTCATTATAAGCACACGGATGAATATGTAAGCGTGGTGGCTGTGATATTCCTGGATTATATTGACTTATTAGCTAGATGTTTGTGTTACATACCTAGTTGTTTTTATAACATATGCTCTGTGTAAGAAATTACAGTTTTGGTCGGAAATCAATAAATATTTTAACCTCTACTGAGTTGTATTTATTAAGCCGAACTACATATTATAGATAACAAACCTGGAAATACATAAAATCTTACTACGAAACGCCACATATCCTATGATACCAAGGCCTGCAACGTTACAGTATCACTAATTATTTTTATGGTTCAATTTATATTGCAAAAATTGTGTGTAGTGTGCTGTTTGATAAAACGAATTGGTGAATTTTTCATCCCGTACCTAACTATATCTGTAATTTCAGTTTAGCAACGACTACTTGGTGGTTCAGTAATATTTATTTAATAAACGGTACAAGTACCGGCGCCGGTAGCTCGGATAGGTTGGCCGTATGCCTTTCACGCAGCTGTCCCGGGTTCGAATCCGGACGCCGAGGTCGGTGGTTTTTTTTTCTGAGCGATGAAAAACGCTAAAACGGCCCTTGTTCTCGGATAGCAAGTAAAATCGTAGGCCCCGTGTCCAAGTGTTGTTGGGCACGTCAAAAGAACCCTCAAACAGGCTAAATTTCCAGGTGTGGTAGGATCGCTCCCTGGCGTCGGTGGTTAGCCATAGTAGCAGAAATAGGCCGACGTTAAATAAAAAATAAAACAAACAAACAAACGGTACAAGTAGATCTAGTAGTTAAGATGAAATTCAATTTAATTTTCAATTTTTATCGTTATGTAACATTTGACAAAATCGTGTTGTCATAAAATTTGATGTACCTTAGCGATCCTGCTGCCATCTAGCGGCTAACAGTTTTGTGGCTCCCGGCATAGAGCAATAAAGATAAAGAGATGTAAAGGTATTGGTTTATGCGAATTCTTGTTCAATGGGTTGCATATTCAAATTCTTACAAAACCTTCGTAATTTTGCGCCCCTGTCAGACGGGATTATAACTATTTTTGCCTGCTACAGAAATGACCTCATGCAATCCCACAGTGTTGCCAAACCTACCTTATGCGACAAACCAGCGGGCCGTTTGTGGCAATATTCACCTGTACCCTTTCACTTTAGTAAATAGATTAAAAACAGCCCAGTTTTGTTTTGATTAAACATACTTTTGGAGCCATGGTTTATTAAGAAAAATAGGAAACAAATAAATTGATGCAAACGGTCTACTATCATTCTTGTAGGAAAGTTAAGATTGTTCACTTTTAACAGGTCATAAACGCCGCTCTCTGTGCATTACATCACAATTAATTCGTAACATGCGTAACAACTACCGTTTTCCTTTTTCTTTTGAAAGCTCCTAACATGTTACACATTTAATTTGAGCTACACTTTTACTCCCGATACTTTACATTTTAACCTAGTTTTATTGTACGCGATGATTTGATTTGAATTGTAAATACAAATCCAGAAAAAATTACAAATGAGATTCTTTGACAAACAAATGTAGAAAAATTACAAAAACATAACTTCCCGCTAAAGAACAAACAAAATATTTAGAAAGTATCCGAAGAGAAAGAATGTAGCGTGGAAAAAAATTCCTTTATGGATACGTTCAAAATTTGTTGGAACAATAAAATAATATCACGAAACCCGGAAAACTGTAAATATAACTCAAAAAAACGCACGCTTACACAACAAATATCTTTATTGCTCTACGATTCTACCCATAAGCAGAATAAGTTTATGACAAAACCTAATCCCTTACAGGTGCAGATGGTGGTTTTACCCGTTTCCGAAGCATCTTCTTTTCGAAATATACAGAAATTGTTCCTTTCAGAAAAAAACCGAAAACCGCGTTTTCCACGTCGGTTTTTCGGTTTCGGGTTTTGCACAAAAAAACCACGGTTTTTGGGTTCGAATATGTCCGAACCCGAAACCCTAGACCTAATGCATTAAACAGATTAACAAAAGTAACTTACGAGATAAAGGTTTTTGGTTAAGCAAGCAATAAACAGACATAATTACACAGATTAAGCAAATTTTTGAAAGTTACTCTGGGAGCAGTATTTAGAAGGTAGTGAACAACCAGAAGAATTTATCATAACTTGATCATACTGTTCGTTTTATAGCTGATGCAAATAACATTTTAGTTTTATACTGTTCCGATTTTACATAAAGTACGTTTTGGTTTTTTTAATAATCTAGTTTTTAATATTAATATTAAAAATTACCCGAATAATGTTAAAAAGTAATACGAATTTTAAAAAACAAATGATATATGCTACCAAATATTCATAACTTCATAGAGCAATAAAGATATTATTGCTCTATGATAACTATCAAAGGGACGCAGCTATTCAAATCTCAACAAGTGACGAACAATAACTCTTAAGCTTATTTTCCAGAATTTTTCTAATGGATTTTAAGCTCTTTTCGTAGTGAATGATCGGGCGAAAAGCCTGCTTTTTTAGTAATTTAATAGTTACTTAATCACTTAATTACTTTTGTATTTTCAGTAACTATAACTGTAACGTGTTACAATTATGTAGTAACTTAGTAACAAAACTTGGAAAGTTTAGGCATTTTTATGCTTCAAATTTACAAAACTTTAAGAATTTTCCGTTTCTAATGCATAGTAAGTTAGTAGTCAGTAAATATATAATAAATGGTACCAGTATTGTCCAACAATTTTTAATCCCTCAACAACTAGAGACACTCTGCACAGGTAAACGGATTACAGGAAAGTAAAAGCACAATACCTAATTAACTGGCAGATTTTTGTCGGCAACAAGTAAATGGCGATCGCAACTTGGAATACTTCTTAAGAGCTGTTAGTTATACAATAATTACTTTTAGGCCCGAGTGATTCATATGGTTTAATGTTACTTCTAGCATAGAGCATTGCTCTATGCTTCTAGATGGATTTAGTTTTGTGTAATTTAGATTTTGGGTATTTTCAAAATTTTATACATACTAGGTACATAATATTTAATAAAAAATATAAAAAATATAATACCACTGACTTCTCATTTTTTTATAGTGCAATGAATTTAAATTTTGAGTGTTCTTCAATATTCCACCGGGTTTTTTTCTAGTTTCAAACTGCAGGCTTCCGAATTTATTTCAAATTTTACGAAAATAAGAAAATACTGCATTGTTATGAATGAAAGCAATTACTTACACAAAGTTGCGTTATGATTATCCTAATAGGTACGATTAAATTTTTATTTTTTTATTTAATAATTGTAGGAATAATATTCGCGCTAATTAATCTTAGGTTCCACATAAACCCTACCTTTGACTCATGCTACATAATTCAAACTGCGAAGAAATTATGTTTATTGCTGGAATTAAGACCTAAACTTCGCTGAAATGAAAAGGCATAATCCACCCCACTCTCTGTAACAAAATGCGCTTCCTGCAAGTACTATGTAAACAGAAGATTCGCCACGCAAAGCGTTTTGTATGGCAACGCTGCATTTCTGTGTTAGCAGAAATACGCTACAGAATTCTGTAAATTGTCTTGCTCAAGTGCTTACTTAGATAGGTATAGTTCTTCATCCGTCTGCAAGAGGGCCAGACTTGAGACCGCCTAGCGGTTGGATTATTCATACTATTCCCAAAAAATACCTTGCGCTGAATCTCTTTATCTTTATTGCTCTATGCACCCGGTCAACGATGTAAATATTAGGAAGTGACAACACAATATAAAGGGGGCGGAGCTTGGTTTCCATGCATCTTGGTGCTGCCTGGCTCAACATATTTTATAGCTGAAGAGGAGGCAACTTTACCTTATAGAGTGCGAAATGTATATTTTATGAGGTAATAAATACTATGAAAATTGAAAAATTAAATCAGCATATAACCTCCTGTATGATATCATACTAATAACTAAAGGGATTGAGAGAGATCTAAGACGCGGTTTTCCAAGCATCTCCTTGTACTTAGGCCGTATTTGGCCCATTGTACATCCTAACTACGGATTTTGCCTAACTGGACTAATTCCAATCCCAGTAATGATTTTAAATTTTTAACGTATCAGACATCGCAGTGGCACAGGACCTCAAGAAAGCATATTTCCAAATTTCGATTCATCCAGAGGATGTTCCCAAGACGGCCATTACTACGCCTCTTGATGCTTTCCAATACTTAAGACTAAACTTTGGATTACGGAACGCGCCAAGTTCTTGGTCGAAATTTATTTCACAAGCTTTATCAAAGCTAAGTTTTATATTTTTTTATCTGGATGATATTTTAGTTTTCAGTGAAAACGAAATGGAACTGTTCGACCATCTTAAACTTCTTTTTGAGCGGTTACATAAAAATAGGTTACTTCTCAACATACATAAATGCGTTTTCGCTGTTCCGAAACTGGATTTTTTAAGGCATCACATTTCTTGCGAAGGAATTTCGCCTCAGTCTTGTAAGGTTCAAGCGATCAAGGAGTTTCCAGTACCGACCAATCAAAAACAACTTCGTAATTTTATAGGATTGATTAGTTATTACCATAGGTTCATTCCTCATTGTGCAGATCTGTTGGCTTCCTTGAACGCATTAGTGATTTCAGATAAAGCGACCACCAAACCAGTTAATTTCACAAACGACCTTTCCTTTCGGGTAAAAATGAATTAGCTAATTTCACGCTGTTAGTGCATCCCATTCCAGAGGCCGAGATTAATATTGCTGGTGACAGTTCGTCAACCATTATTGGAGCCATGTTGCAGCAGCTTGAAGATGGTATCTGGAAGCCCTTAGCATTTTGTAGTAGGAAATTATCGCCTACGGAACAGAAATACCGCATCTTCTCGCGTGAATTGCTAGCGATTTATTTTGCCGTTAAAAAATTTCGTTATTACATTGAGTATAAAAAATTTTGCGTCTTTACAGATCATCAAGCAATCTGTTCAGCGATTCAGGGTTCTGCAGATCGTTATTTGCCACGGGAATTCCGGCATATAGAATTTATTTCCACGTTTACGACTGATATTCGTCATTTGCGTGGAACTCAAAA
>JABXWE010020281.1:0-18263 GCA_014611495.1 Limonius californicus | reverse complement strand
AATGTAGTGCCCGCGCACTACATTTACCCCCCCCCCCTCAAAAAAAAAGAAATAAAGAGCATGTTAAAGGGAAAACTTCCACAATGACATGTTCGAAACAAAATTTTGACCCACATTACAGAGGTAATCAAAATTTGGAACAATTGTGGTAGTTAAAAAATCCTTTATGCGGAAAACTTTTTTTAAACAATCCTTAAAAGTAACAAATTGGAATAGAACAATAAAAAAACTTAAGGCTAATACAAGTGTGGTACAAATAATACAAAAGGCTCTTAAAGCTAAATTAAATTAAAACTGGAACGGGAAAACAGGGTGGGACGGAGAAGTGAGTGAGTTCTGAAAACACAAAAAAGAAAAAAAAGTTTGTGTGCGTAACAAAAAGCTGCAAAAAATTCATGCCAAGAATCGGCATATTCATGTCTGCAAAATAAATTGCCAAGAGATAGTTTGGTCGTTTAAGAAACCCAATTTTCAATTTAGTAGAATAGTTCCTGCAGTGGGTTGAATGTGTTATTAGCGGCTAATAGTGAAAAGTCGAATTTTTAAATGAGAGTAGCAATAAACTAAATGAAGAACCTGTGTCTACTAAAAAAACTATGCCAGTAGCATCCTGCACAGTTAAAAGAGTGCCCTTTGAAATTCGCGAAGCAACAGTGGCACAATTCTGTGGCTTGGGTCCTAGTTTTTTGAAAATGGACAAGGGGGGCCATTACAATTTCTTGCTTGATTACCACAATTGTAATGGTAGATGCAAGATTAATTTTGCGGCTGAGCTAATCGATTTTTGATGGGAAATTGAGGATTCCAATGCAGCTCGTAACGTGGTGGAGGTCTCTGATAACGATTATGTGGCATTTTTGAGGGACCTGAATACTCATTTTTCCCAAAAGTTGTAGATGAAACTAATTTGTCAACGGTACTGTCAGCGCAATTGTCAACTTGAGGTAAGGTATGCTGATGTAAAAGTATAAAAATTGTGTCGAGGTGATTTGCTATATCCCTCAATACTAAAGCAGCGGAATTCAATGCTTGAACCTTTAAATCTAATGGCAATTTAGATATGAATAATTTCCTAATAAAAGGTTCTGACATGTTTAAATCTTCTTATAATTTATATATTTCCTGAAGCAAATTTTGACAGTTGCCAGTAAACTTTAGTGAATGCAGCAAAATCGAAATTTTTACCGCCGAGGGTTGTGGAAAATGTTGGATTGACTGTCCTTTTAAGGTGTCAAAGGGATTACCCCGTGGAGGCTCGAGAATATACGAACGTACCTTTGGTTTGACGTCAACCGGCAAGTGTATAATAAGTTTATCGAATTTGTCTATTTGATTATTAATATTATGTAAGCGAAAATAACAATCAAGAGTAGTGAAATACATACGAATGTCATTGTCAAATTCAGGGAATGACATGATGACAGAATTGGTACAAAAATAGGAAATATTAGAAAGTGGGACAACTTATCTGTGTACAAATCCAGCGATGGTCGCTTGAGCAGTCCCACACTACGGCTGAGGGCAAAGGCGGAATTTGTTGTAGCCGTAGTTGTCTTCCAAAACGTCGGGTAAAGGACAATCGCCGAAGAAGTCCTTTTGTAACGTCGAGTTGGACGTCGAGGTCACCAAAATATGGTTATCTGGTAAGATTCCAGACTCCAATACGAAGATTAAAACAAGCTTTGGGAGTACGTGTTGTTTATTGAATAGAAAAATCGTAACTAACTAAACAATAACAAAAACATAACAACCCCAAGCAAGGCGACCCGATAAATGTAGTGCACGCGCACTGCAGTACTCTGTTGTCCTTGCATTTTGCATTCCGTCTATCCCAAGATCTATTTCTGGTCCGGGATGCATTATTTTGGTTTTGCTTAGGTTCATCTTTAATTCTATTTTATGAGATTCTCTATTCAGTCTAAGGTCAGTAATCATTTCTAGTAAGTTTTCGAAATTTTGTGGAAGAAGAACAATATTGTCTACTTTTTTTGAGCGCATCTTCAAGTACTAGAGTAATGAGTTTGCGTGTCTCCTTGTCTTACTCCTCTTTTGACTGGTACAGGGCTGGTTTTGTTATGTAGGATATAGGTTGCTGTAGCTTCGTTATTCAACTATTTTATGAGTTCTATATACCTCTGATCAATTCTACAGTTTACCAGCACTTTGGATATGGCCCTTCTACACTGTCGAAGGCTTTTTGGTAATCTATGAAGACGAGATGTAAAGGGAACCCATATTCATTTGATTTTTCAGTCATTATTTTGATGGTTAACAGGTGGTCTCTGGTGCTTCAATTTTTCCTGAATCACCGCTTGCTCTTGGGGTTGGTATTCGTGGAATTTCCGTGTCAGTCTTGTAGTGATTATATTACACGTTATCAGATTGAAAATAAAAAGAAAATTGAAAGCTTCTGAAATGAAATGCGCAATGAGCTAATATTTGTGTAGACCGTTTTGGCTTCAAATTAAAAAAAATTCTTTTAATATAATATATGTTGAAAACAGGTTTTCGATGTGTACGCTATTTTTAAAATGTCCGTAATCAAAAATTTACCATAAAACTAGCCCCAAGCCCCTCTAGGAAATTTTAAGTTTAATGTACCATTATTCAAATATGATTGTTTGAATTTAATGATATGTAAAGGGTAAAGTTTATTTTTAAATTAGCATCAAGAACAACGCCAACTTTAAAATTTGGATTAGGTATATTTGCATTCTTGTTTTGCTGTGAATTTGTTGCCTATATTTAATTTCGTTGAATTTTTTCGTATTCTTATCTAAGAAAAATCAAAAGTTAGCTATGGTACTATGTAGGCATATTTCATTGTGAGTATTATCCTAAAATGCCTCTAAAAGCAGCTAAATATGAAAATTTATTATTAGAAACCACAACATACATTTTAAAGGCATATTTATTATATATATATATATATATATATATATATTTCATATAGCAGTTGTTTCATCACATTGATTGAGACTATGTAGTAAATGATAATCGTGTTATCAATATTATGCTCAAAATTGTTAAACCCTAACTCAAAATATTCTTTTACAAATATTAATTTCAAAATCTATCAATAATGATAATAGCATTAACTGGTTTGTACTTGAAATAAAAACATTTAGAAATCATGTGCAATGGCTTTCTAAAGTATATCAACATGAAAATATAGTAATTTTCAGAAATGGTCTCAGAAAATGATAAAAAAGATTAATCGTCACCAACAAATAGTCATATACAGTTTTAAAAATTTTGTAAATCTCCCAAGGTCTTTCAAAATTTAAGCAATAGTTACTAATAATACCATCTCGTTGGAAACATCTACAGCAATAGTATTGTTAATGTTCGTTCCAAATTCCATCAACCAGGATATATCAAAACTAGACACATAATCACTATATAAATTGAAAAAGACATAATTACTATTATACCTTCTAGACCATTTTTCTGTGTAGGTGATAATAAGCCCTCGAAAATGCGCTAATTGACTCATTTTTATTCACTTTCATTAGAGAGGTGCCGTATACATACTACAACGTTTTATGAATAATCACAACAATGCATATACTTAGTCACCTGTATTATGATAAGAAATATATAGTCTAATTTATGTAATTTAGTCTGTTCTAGTATATAAAATGTTTTCAAATATTTTACTCCAGATTTAAGGACTAATTTATGTTTTTTTTAAGTAATGCAAGTCGGTAACAACTTCACGGCAGCTAAGGCGCCACTGAAAATAAAACTGAAACTAAAACCCGAACTCTAACATTTAATTTACATAAACAGATTATTATCTAGAGAACTTCTTTCCCTAAACAATTTCCCAAAATTGGAATAGCGTGTCTAATATTTTACCGTGGAATGTTATACAAACCTTTTATGGTCCGTCTAACACAATCTTTAACACCCAAAAATTTCTGTTTTAAAAAAGTTATTTAAGTATTATGCAGTGCGGTAAGTTAAAGCAGACAGAAAAGATGATAACATTAAATATAGTAAGAAAAATGTTGCGTGTATTTATTTTAGTCTTTAAAAATAAAATAAGCTAACGCCGAAAGATTTGAAATAATATTCTAAAAACAAGGAAATAAAGTAATTTGTTGGAGTAACTTACACAAATATAGAACAGTTTTAAATGAAATACTGTAATGGTTATTATATTTACTCATATTAGCATAGTTTTAAAGCACACTATAAATCTTACAGGTTATATCTAGCCTAGGTAGCAATAAATATTACAACACAAGAAGGTTTGTGGTGTAACGCAGCATTAAAATCTCCGGGGATTTCTTTATTGCGGGAATGAAATTTAAGCTGGCGTTAATAATTTTTACAAGTAAACAAAAATAATGTTTATATGCGTTGTCTATACCAGCATGTCAATAATTGAACCTGATTTGGTTTTGTGCTGGCAAAAAGTTCCTTCATACATACAGCAATAAAGCTACCTTCACTTAATGAAGCAGCTATAAATAGCCAGGTGTGTGTGAACGTTTGCAGTTGATGGTTATGACTGCATTTTAAAAGCTCTCGAAGCCCACTTCAGTAACCCTTGACCTCGTCTCGTCTGCTCGTGCAGACGGACATATCAACCGTAAGAAATGATCCATTCCTGGCTTTTCGAACTGTTTACGTTTCTGAATCACGCCGCTTTTGCTTTTCAGCCTTTATTTATTTTCAGGCGCACCGTCGCAATAAATCGCGTTTCTCCGTCTTCGAATAACCGAAGACGCAACGAAACTTTGTTATTAATTTAGCAGAGACATCGTAAATAGCAATTTGTCGAGCTATAAATTAAATAACAATTAAGTAGGTGTACTTTCATATTAGCTTAATGACACCGCCATAAACTCGTATTTACTGTTTGTCTGAAGGTTACTTTTAAGTGTTTGCGTATTAAAGTGTTTAATGGTCTCATAAATTCATTATTTGTCTCATATTGCAATATGAACAAATTTTATTATTGTACCGATGAAAATGACTCGTCTCATGTCCTCATCATCATCAACTGCCCATGAAAATCTGAAATACAACTTAGTGAAGCAAGTGAATTGCAAAACTAATCGATTTAAATTTGTGGCCATACCATGTGTTAAAAAGCTCAGAGCTGGCTGTGAACGAGGAACGTGTACTATTGTTGTTTAGTACTTCAGTGCAATTGTACTATACTTATCAGGAATACAATTGCACTTTACATATTGTCTAAAAAGGCATAAGAAATTTTTTGTATTGTGAGGAAACATGTTTCATAATATCACGATCTAATTTGCAGATATCATCACAAAATTTATTATCTTGAATACTGTCTCTCCTTTTCATACTCGAAAAGTTCCCATAAGCTGCTTCTCAACAGCTTTTCCGAATATCTTCATATCGCGGGTAAACAGTTTAAATGAAGAGGTTGTATCAAGAAATATTCAAGCCAAAGCCCTAAGCCCAAAGACCTACGATATTAAAATGCCGTGTATTACATAAATGGAAAAGAAACATTTTTTTATATCATTAATGAATTTGAAAATGAATTAAAAATTTAAAATAATTATATATTTATGCTGAATTTACCAATATTTTGATGTACACGCTTATGAGATAAGCTGTACGTTGCTATACTATCCTGGTGGTATCAGCCTTGATTAATGCGCTTAAAATGTCGTGATTAGCATCGTGTGCAAATTTCTTTAAAATGTACCATATTATTTGGCAGTACTTCAGAATATTTTGTATTTTACTAAAAATTAATTATTGTAATATTCGAAATCCACTAAATAATACAGACAGATGTCAGCAGTAGTAATAGCCTGTAGTAAGTAAACTATGGAGGCAATATAAAACTAAAAACTTTTTGTTAGTCTATTTAATAATTCTATACTTGTATAGCAACGATATAATCATGTAAAAATAGTGACAACTAATAAATAAAGCGGGTTAAAGAGAAAAAATGTAGGTGTAAGAAAAGTAATTCAGGTAATTTATCGAGGTAAGTTTTGTAAAATATAGAATTAGTACGTTTTCTTTCAATTACTTTATGGCATATATTTACATGGTTTTAATAATCAGAGAGCACCTAACTGTTATGTGGCAAAACTGTAGTTAGGTTATTAAAATGATACTAATAATTTTTACTACAACCCTAAGCACTTGTATCTCCTGTTGAGTAGCAATAAATCATTTATTACTAGTATATGGATAGGTGGGCCACCAAGAGACAGAAAAACACATAATTTTTTTAATTAATTTTTAACTTACTTTAGTCGCGAAAAAACATTTTTATATGATTTATAGTCCAAAACACATCTATTGCACCAATTTATATTGATTTTTCATTTATGGCATTAAGTATATAACAAATAAGTGTCTGTTATTGTCTTATTGTGGCCCAACTCTGGACCACAGTGAGACAAGAGCTGAGAAATTATCATAAATTAATGCTTCTTAAATGTTTTTATACGTTTTATTCAAAAACCAAATATATGAAATAAATTTAAAAAATTTAAAAGGTAATGTCAATCCTTTAAATGTCTAGTAAAAATATTTTCCTTTAGAAATATTATCTTATTATTATACTATTAAAGGGAAGTAGTAAATATTTCAGTTATTGTTTATTTATTTAATTAATTTAAATTGTTGTTTACCCCAACAATTGCAAAATACCTACAATTTAGAATCAACTGGCAAAAAATTTCACTGGCAGTAATTAAATAATCGTTTAAAAACTTTGTTTTTTTAGTTCTATAAATAGACGAATAGAAAAAATACAATATATTTTGTTAAATTTTATTATTCAGTAATTAAATTCTGGGCCTCAATGAGACATGTTTCATGGTGGCCCAGCACAAGCTGACCAATTGAGACCCATTATCAATATTGCAAGATTCACTCTTTTAAGTTGTACTATTACCAATTTAAAATAATATAAATATAAGAAAAACTGACTAAATAAACGTATATGTTAACCGCATATAATATTTACCAATAGACTCGAAAAAGAATAATATCGTTGAGAATTTGTTTGAAAATAACTTTAGATCTAGAAAAACAAAGTTACAGCATTTTTTACACCATGTTAGCAAGTAGCCTCTTGTAGAAAGGGTTCCTAGATAGCCATTAAGTTCATTCAATCATTCGTAAAGTGCAGCACTTATGTCAAAGGAATAATAATAAAATTCAAATGTCTTCCTGTGGCCCATGTATCATTGCACAAGCCCTCCGCCAATCGGAGATTCTACTGCTTCAAGATTATTATTCACAGACTTTTGTAGACAGCTGGATGAGTACAACAATGGCCGAGAAGAAATTACTACAGACGAAGTTAGGGCAAATATAATGCGAATGAAAAATGGACGATCACCTGGTCCAGGCGGAGTCTCCGCAGGACTAATAAAATATGAAGGAGACATGCTGTGGGAAAGAGTTGTACAACTAATGGAGGCTTCTTGGAATAAGAATCAAATCTCCAAACAATGGAAAACATCGTATATTGTATCAGTATTTAAGGAAGGCAACAGAAGAGAACCTGGAAACTTTGGAGGTTTAAGTAGTGTAACTAGTACTTTCAGCAAACTGTTTGGGAAAATATTACAAAACAGACTAAGAGCGGATATTGGTGATCGAATCGGAGAAGAGCAAAGTGAGTTTATCCCCGGAAGATCATGTGTGGATAACCTGTTCATATTGCAACAAGTATCAGAAAAGAACATTTCAAAAGGAGACTAAGTACATCTTTCCTTCCATGACTTAGAAAATCCTATGATTCAATACCGCGATTTAAACTTCGGGAAGCTCTGCAGTACATAAAAACGGATAGTCGACTCATTAAAATTATAAAAGAATTATGTGAAGACAATGTCTCATAGGTAAGAATTGGAAGACAACTCTCCAGTTGCATCCATACTAATAAGGGTCTCAGACAGGGTTGTAGCCTGTCTCCGTTGATTTTCAACATTTATGTAGAAGTTGCTCCCCAGAACTGGAAGAGGCATTGTCCCCCATTCCCCCAGTGGGTATTCCCATAAACGACGAGACATTGTTCATCTTAAGTTTTGCTGATGATCAGGTAGTGCTAGCTCAAGACGCGTATGATCTAGAATTCATGATTAAAAGGTTATGCAAGGAATATGAAAAGTGGGAATTACAAGTAAGCTCGCAGAAGACGGAGTATTTGGTAATAAATTCACAAGTTAGATTTGAATTACTGATGATGATGTACAAGTCAAACAACTCGATGAGTTTAAATATTTAGGTGCTCAAATTAATAAAGAAAGTTTAGGAACCTTTGAAATAAAGAGTAGAGTCCAGCAGAGCAGAAAAGTAATTGGGGACTTAAACTACATGTGGTGGGATAAAAATATATCAATAAAAAACAAAAAAAGAATAGGTCAAGCAATGGTTGAGTCAGTACTGTCATACGGATGTGAGGTGTGGAGTATGAATGCAAATATAAAGAGAAAACGTGCAGCTGTAGAAATGGACTACTTACGGAAGAGTGCAGGAGTATCCAGGACGGAACATGTCCCCAACATGGAAATCAGGAATCGAATGGGAACCAATAAAACAGTAATCGATAGAGTTGAGAAACGGAGCCTAAAGTGGTTTGGGCATCTATTGAGAATGTTAGAGAGTAGATGGCCCAAGAAGACATTTCATTGGCAACCACCAAGAAAAAGGAAAAGAGGGAGACCACGATGGTCCTGGAACGAGAGTATCAAGCAGGCAATGGCAAGCAGAAATTTAGAGGAGGATCAGGAAGGGGACAGAGAGGTTTGGCGGTTCGGAATTGGGTAGACTGTTATTAGCTGTATAATATACTATGTATTTATTTAATATTATATTATTATATATTAAAAAAAATATACCTATATATACTTTTGTAGACAGTAATTATATACTAGTATGGGCAAAAATGTAACAAAATAATTAGAGTTAATTAAATAAGTATCTAAACGTCCTTCTCCACTTTTTAAAACCTATATTGAAATACAGTATACAATAACTATCTATTATCTCTATCTAGAGATATAATTCTACGGGTATCAGCATCTAGAGACAAACTTGAATGTAGTTTAACTAACACTGGTGGCAATACGGTGTGCCCAAATATAGATTTTTTCCTCTGATGAGCTTTTATTTCATCTCGGACATTCCCAAAGATAATTGTAATCTATATAAAAATTAAAATATTATTTGACTAATTAATTATTAAATCGCACGCCTAAACGCTACGAATTTCTGAAAGTGTTGTGCATTATCTTGAGCTAGTAAGCTCCATTGCCTAATCGGATTAGACAGAACAGATAGTGACATGAAATATATATCATACAAAAGTTCAGGCGAACAAATGTTGAAATTGTCGCCTTAATTCAAGAGATAACAATCGAAATCTGATAAATTCGGGATTAAGTAAGTCGTTGAACTCGTTTTTGTTTCTGCAGGAATTTCACTGCAGATATTCTTTATTGCCTTATTGTCTCCACAGACGTGTGGGTTGCGAACTTACAAATTTAATTGGTGTGCCGTTAACTGACCCGATTATGTTTCCTTGAATTTTTGCAGGTAAAAGTAATTGGCTTTCTTTGCACATGAGGTAATTGAAAGCGTCTGAAACTAAAAAAATTTATCCCACTACATGTTGCTCCACCATCACTTTCTGCTAGCAGATTTATGATGCAAGGAAACGCTGGTTTGTGAAGTTTTATATTGGTTCTTCTTTTTGCTTCGAGATGATTACATCATGAACTTATTTGTATGCAAAACAAAGTAATGTGAAACTGTTAGGATATGTATGATGCTGACCAGAGTTTGGTTTAGTCTTCATAGGCATAAAATCAGTATTGATTGGTTTTCCCAAAAATTAAAAAAATCTCCAGCGCCCAAACAATATCAAAACCTTGCCCTTTTTAATAAACAGATGATTGCTTTTCCTCCTTGGATCTTCTTTAAATTTATACATATAAAATTATATAATTAAAAATATTGGAGCTTAAGTCTAAATATTATATACCTATATCAGCATTGATAAGGCAATACTACTTAACTGTTAACAATTTTGCGCCTATCGCATTTGTAGATTTTAAAACTTATAGCATTATAGCCACAAGTAATAACGAAATTAAACTTTTGGGGAAAATCTATTGGTAGTTCACGCCTAGCACTACCACCTCATAATGTCGAAATGTTTTAGCAATAATCGAAGAAGAAATATATCGCTTGCTTACCTCATTTTAAGTAGATCACTTTACATTAACAATTATCAAAGAGTCATGATATTTTCTGTATTTGAAATCATACCAGTTTGTCACGGGCTTAAACGGAATTGTGACACATAAACGAGGCATGCCCTAGCGTAGCTCAGAGGAGGGAGGAGTTCATTTTCTACAATATATCGCGCTTAAATCTGATCAAATTCGGGATAAACGTGTAATAAGTGGGGGCGTCAACAGGAATATCACTAGATCCGGCACTGCCGAAGCTCCACGTTACTTTGAACGACCAATCCGAAGGTTGTGCGTGATAGAACTTTTCACGCAATTGTTCCTAATAAAAATGTTAATTTACTAGCCCCGTAACAATCACTCTCAGATGCTCTTACAGGAATCTTTATATTACTTTTAGCAAAGATCATAATAAAATAAGAGTTGAGTTTAACAAGGCATTTAATTAAATTAAAGAGGCGGATGAGATACACGCAAAATGGTTAAATGGTTATAATTTTGCAATAAACAAAGATCAACATTACAATACAGTTTAAGACGAACATTCTTATGATTAAACAAGGTCACGCACAAGTGAACCCAAAACAATTAAATCTAAGCTAATAATATCTGAAAAAAAAGATACTGCAGAAAGGCCTTATACACGCAGTATTTCCTTATATCGATAAAGTTCTTAATAAACATACCAAAGACTTCACAATGAACGACATGCATTTCAGGCGGCCTTTCCCTCGGTAAACTAAATGGAAGCTGAAGCGTGGCTGACAAAGGTTTTGAAAATATACCTTTTTCGATTAAAAATTGGCCCTTCGGGGAGGTGTAAAGCTTGAGTCCCTGGGTGTAGTGGCGGAGTTTTACAGTTGCTTCTCTCGAAGCCGCTTGGTTTTGGTAGATATTTCAATATTACGTCATACAACCAAGTTTCCCAAATCGGTACTTTAAGCGATATTTTTTGGAAAACCGAATATTCCCCTTTTTCGGACGTACCGTGATTAGTACTGCAAAAAACGAAAGTAGTTACCTATTGGTAAATTACACTGATTCGGACGCCCGGGGGTAATTTTAAATCTGCGTAACACTCAGGTCGAGAGCTGATGCCTGACTTCCGTCTTTTCCCTGCACTTCACAGCGTGCTGGGATTAATGCTGCGTTTGCAGAATGATAAATAAATGTCGCGCATACTTGTATAGTGGTAAATTAATCATATTAGACATATGAGAAAACGAAACGGCGAACTTTTTCTTTGCATACTTTGTCTTTTACGAGACGAAGCGATATTCTCTACTAAATCTCTGTCGTCTGTTTTTTTGTTAACTAGCACATACATAGAGGACCTACATCTTAACATGAGCTCTGAACCACGGGAAGTGTAAACACTTCTACACCAGAGAAGATTCCGGTACTGGGAATTGAACCCCAGACCTTTAGCGTAGAATTTTAACGCGCTGACCTCTAAAACAGGGAACGCACTCAGCTATACTCCATTAACCTTTAGTTTGTGTCTCGGTTGACTGACTGGTTTTGTTCATATTACTGATATACTGATAGTAGACATTGTTGCCAAATGTACTAGCTTTACTAAATGAGATATTACAAAACACCATCGACAATAAAACTGAGTCGCCCTTTTGATTTGATCTAATAATTTATAATTATAAATCAAAAACGATAGTATTCAGCTATACACACTTTAAAAAGCAATATGTACACATTCAAAAGTGTAATCTTCCACACTGGGACAGACAAAACTTCACGTAGTATACAAAATGCACTTTGTATAAAGTTGCCCACTTGACCCACATTATATGTTGGCTTTAATTCCACCTATATCTTGTAACTAACAGCCTAGTACGGGAAATATAACTTAAATATAGGCTGAACCTAACTGAAATAGTAAAAATATGCATGATACCAGTATTTTTTTCTTAATTTATGATAAATGGAAATTTCATTCGGAAACAATTTATTATACTGAGTGAAACATGCCACAAGTATTTTGATAATTAACCAGTATTTTGCATTGACTGTTAAATGAAATCATACTTTAAACTCTATATTCCCCTCACTTTCTTTTTGTGTTTTTTTTTCATACATTTATACTACTGTCCCCCACTCCCCGGAACTGCTTTTGCATTACTTCAGGGGGTGCGGGCGTCCCTTACATACTATCCATTCATGCAACATGCACCCCAACCTTAACTAAGTGAAGTACGGTCGCCTCAGCCGGGGTTTGATCACGCGGTCAATCGGACCGCTTTTCACTGTGACCTCGACTGACAGCGCGTATTCGCACTGCCCCAACGAGGTCCCTTTCTTCTTGTGTTTGGGTTGGTTGGATTTTTGGGTTACACATTCTGTGCTTTTGCTGCTGCTTTTTTTTGCACTGAACCTGCTTGAAAGACTTGTTATCAGATATATTAGATATTGAAGCTTTTTCTTGGCATTATTAAATAAAAGTAAGCGAATAACACTGCCTTTAAGGTAAAACATTTAAATGATACTCGTTAAAGCCATATTTATATTTACAAATAAATTAGATATTCATGGCAGACCTAAATCTGAAATTAAACAGTGAACAGAGTTTATGCAATTTAAAGCAATTTTGAAATTTAACCGCGTAAGTCTGTCTTTTATCACATACGGAGTATTTTTTTAACGTTCACATTACTGTTCCTTCCCCCCGAAACCGCTTTTCATTACTTCAGGACATGCGGGCGTCCCTTACATACTAACCATTAATGCAACATGCACCATAAACTGCCGCATTTCGCTGTGACCTCGACTGACAGCGCTTGTACGCACTGCCCTATCGAGGTCCCTAAATGTAGTATTTAGTGTAAACTGGCCAAGTAAAAGTCAACATACAAAAAGATTATATATATATATAGAAAAAATAGCATTTTTTGGTTGTTTTGGATATTTCCTCCCACTGACACAGCAATATACAAGTTCGATTTTTAAATACGTTAGTGGTTCTGTTGCCCATTGCTAACGTCTTTAGCGAGCTAGGTTATCGTCAACCTTTATTTTCCCTATTTATTCAACCAATCATAAAAATTAATCGCTGATTTACACATTTACAGAAATTGACGATGAACTTGCGGATTTCCATTTACATTACTACAGATTATGGAATTATTCCGGAGTTATAGGCATATGTAGTTAAATTAACAGGACATTGCCTTCTTAGCAATCCCACTTAATTGCAAAGTAAATAAATACCACCGGTGGTAAATTTATAACCGATAACGATGTTTTATATTCTCTATTTTTGTTACAGAAAAATGGGTGCCTTTACGAACACATTCGATGGGGAGAAGCCTTCGTAGTTGTCTATTCCGTCAGCGACAGGCACAGCTTTCATGAAGCACAAGAACTTCTAGGTCAGCTAGCGAAACTCAAATTACCCTCCTATTACACAAGCCTATTGTTGGGAAACAAACGAGATCTCGATCATTCCAGGTGAGGTTCTTGTTGCTCTAAATTATTCCAGCAGGATGCGCTATAAATTTTAATTTAATCGAAACGGAACATGCCAACCAAATTTTAAAATTACATCATTATGGTCGAACACACTATTAAGATTAAATAAATGAGGATCATGTTACTCCAGATATGTCTATCACAGATTGGTGAAGTTCTCTTCTTCATCATTACCTTATTTGAATAGAGGATCAGCCCATTTATGTCACTTGCTTGACGCAGCGATACGGATGTCAATTTTTATAAATCTTAAATTCTGTCGGTCAACTTTGTAATGGATCTCGGTAGTAACCGCCGAACATCTCATTTATCTGATGCCGGTGGCCACCTACATAGATTTTGGTTTGAGTGCTGTTAGCGTTAAAAATTAAAGAATTCCGCTTGGTGGCCCATACGACATGAAAAAAAGGTTCGTTTTGAAGAACGCGCTTATAAACCTATACGATTCAATGATTCCACTTCCTACGCTAGAAGTACCAGCTGTTGGACCAACGGGACCTGCCTAACGTTTTTTCACAGTAGAAATGAAACTTGATCACCACCCTTAGTTTATTGCTATTATTTGGCCAAAAGTTATGTCTTAATTTTTTTTTTTTTGGAAATAATTTCCTAACGGTAGAACCCTTAGGACATTAATTCCTAATTCTAAAACTTCTGCAAGACCTGGCAAAAAATTTAAATACAGCTGTATGCTTCTTTGTCCATTAATATTATCAAATATTATCTGTGTCGGCTATAAGTTAACAGTTAAAAAATTTTTGGTTTTGTCAAAACAAGTTTGGAAATATACGACAAATCTTCGAATAATCTTTCTACAATATTCACAAAAAATGTGGAAATCATATTAGAAAAATTTTATAGTTTGAGAATTAAAATGAAAGTGAAAATGTCAGCTTTCTATTTATTGATTTATTTACACGCATAACCTTGATGAAGCCTAATCCAGAGCTTTCATGTGGCGCTAGCGTTTTTGATTTGACCTAACGACTATCACTGTAGTGGCAGCCGGGACCAACGGCTTTGAAGTGCTCTCCGACTTTAAAGTTTTCCATAAAAATACCTACATTTTAACTCTATACATTTAAACTTTAAAGTCGCAATTTTGGCTTGCATCGCTAATTTCGATTTTCGCATGAAACTTGATTTTGAAATATTGACACCTTTTTTTTATTTTACGTACAGCTGAAATTTAGTCAAAAATTAGAAGAGATTATAGTTCAACACTAAATTCTAATATTCAACTTAATTTGGCTATTAGGATTTAGGTATTATAATTTTAAATGATTGGTGTGGACTTTTGTATCGATTTTGAAGTCAAAATTTCGAAATTGCAAATTCAATGGTACTACTCGAGGTAGAAAATCAAGCGACAACTTCAACAATTTCTAACATCGATTATTAAAATAAATGTTTCAAAATTTTTCGATTAACAGTTTCTGACACAGTTTAAAACTCCCAATTTTGAGTTTGTACTACAAGTATTGACATTAACTAAAAATTTTAGGCTATTACATTGCTAGTTAAACTGGATTTAATCTCAAAATTTGTAGTTCAGTTTCAATTTTGAAGACTCAAGCTTGACTTTAGACTCAAAAATAGACTTCATAGTGAGCTCGATCTTGGAAATTTGAAGTTCACATTGAATTTTCAAGGTAGATGTATATTTTAAATAGAAAATTGTGACTAAACTGTTGAGTTAAAAATTCAGATTTCCACTGGGAATATTTTAATTTCAAACTAACATTTCAAATTTAATTTCCAATTAAAATCCAAATTTCGACTTTTAGCAAAATATCGATCAAACCGTAAATTTGGCTGTAATCAATAAAACATTTTGAATTTTGCTCTTAATTTCGACTTTTATGTAACTACTTTACTTTAAATTTAACATACCATTATAAACGAATTCTCGATTGAAAATGGAAAATTTAAGTAGCGAGTTAATAATAAAATTACTACAAATTTCATTTACACGTTGTTCGAAAATGGACAGTAATTCCAATACCGGGTATTTAAATCTGCAATATCAAATTCAACACCAAAGTTTTGAAACAACTTTGACTGCAGACTCAAAATGTAGTTTTATAGAAAATACAAGGTTTCCTATAATGTATTTCCCATGATTTCGAATTTAAATGGAAAATATAGACTAATGTCCATATGTATTAAGAAAACTCAAATTTCGATAGTAATCAATGTCATTATAAATAACATTTTTGTGTTTAATCTAGAAATTTCTATTTTAAACCCATAATTTTAAATTTAAATACAAAAGTTTCCTAAAAGTTACCATTTTGACCTTACAGTTAAAATATTGATTTTATACTCACAGTTTGGGATAATTTATTATGTCACTTTGAATATATTCTGCAAATTTTAAACTTAATTAAAAAATTCCATTACCAAAGTGAAATTTGAAAATATCGCCATTAATTTTTAATTAATTAGTTGTAGTGGCAAATATTACACCTACTTTGAAGTCCACTATTACGGTTTAAAATTAAAATTTAGAGATGAGGTTGTAATTTAGGCTTGAATTAAACATTTCGAGTTTTCAATTCAATTTTGGAGATTAGCTATAGAATTGTACATTCAATTTAAACTGTAATTATTGTTTCGATTTTTGTCGTAGTTCTATGGTTTTATACTTTCGTTATAAGGCAAATAGTATAAGCGAGAATACGGGATCATTCAGAACTTTAACGCATGGTGAAACCGTTAAAATGAAGAGTCAGAAAAACCCGAAACATTGCTGCAGTTACAATAAATATTCAAGGGACGACGGAAGACTTGGAGTGTGACGATAAATTCTACATCTACAGAGAGAAACATGAAAAACCTTTTGAAAAGTGAGCCTTTCTCACAATAAATTTCAGCAGAAGGCATCTCTTTCCGGAAATGATAATCCACGCAGTTTTAAACTGCTGCTGAAATATTACATTACTCTTACAATTAGCATACACTTAGCCAGTTACGAAAAATGAAAATTAAATAAATTAGCATAAAAACGTTTAATGAAAGATAAGGATTCTATCTAAACAAGCCACGAAATAGTGTAAGCAGAAGTAAAATACCACGATCGATTTCTCAAAAAGTCTACCAAATGAAGCAACATTAATTTACATAAGTACACACAGTGTTACACCAGGATCAGAATTTGAAACACTTGTTTCATGCACGACTGCCCAGACGTATCAAACGACAAAATCTCGTTCTGTTAACATTAGTTAAACTTTCACAATCACAATGCGTCGGCCTTACATTTTGACACCCAATTCATCTTCTCTGCGATCATTTAATGAATCGTAGCTGAAAAGACGCAGGGTAATTATCTAACCGCAAGAAAACCGTGGCTCACTTTCTTAGCGGATGGAAAAGTCCGTGTACACATAAAGGATCCGGCGGTTGATGGCTTGTTCTCAGTATGACGTGTTTGAACAATATCAAGACTGATCGGTGTGGCTTTTAGTTAATAATAATGGTGCCCTCTGACCCTGGTCAAAGAAAGTGGCGCCTTCATGGTCACCGAAACGGTGAAGAATGCGTCGTACAGTCTTGCACACTCGCCCATTATTATTTTACAATCGACACGTGAAACCCGCATATTATTACCACATTTTAGATAAAAGTGTCTTGTTATGTGTGTTTTAAATGGTTTTATGCGAGTAGCTTACGACTTTAAATAACGTCGAGAAACAGGTGGCACACCTTCTTATTTGAAGATTCTTTGAATGCATTTTAATAATTTGTTGGAGGTCAGTAGGGAGTTAGGGAAGGTGTTGTAAATAGAAAAATGAATATCTAAGAGAAACACAAGGACGGTAAACCTCGAATTTCGAATAAAAAGAGAAAAAAATATTTTTGTAAGTTAATCCCATTCCAGTTTAACCCTTTGCCCAACAATGGGATGCTGCCGGCTAATGTAAAGATTCTGTTCCTATGATCTTCGTCTAAAGCCTTACTATTAGCACGATTTTAGGAAATAAATTTTGACAATTTGCAAATTTTCTGTTGTCACATTTGTTCTCTTACTTTCAAACGAGTTTGAATCTACCCCAATTCTAATTTCTAAACTTTATACCGGGTGAGCACGAGATGAGGTTACACTATGTAACTTTATGGTTTAAACTAATGATTTCAATAATCGACTGATTCGTATCTGAATAATTTTGATAATCGAGATTCATTCGAATTAATCATTCGAATCCAAAATGCGCGCGCATTTCAGCATTGCGAAAAATGTCTCCTCTGCCTTTCGAATGATGACTCCTGGCACTCCCACTCTTATTTCGAATTGTTTTTCCTGTTTTCAACAGGTTTCTGTTCTGTATTTATTTAAATGTCGTCACATTTCAATATTTACCTGAATGTAAGTGCTGGTTTTGGGTTTCCCTATTATATTATAAATTATTAAAAATTAACGGTTTTATTATATATATTATTTTATTATAATTGATTAATAGTTATATCTTTATAAGCGTAATCATGACAACCAATTTAGCCATAAAATTTTTTAAACGGAAGCGGAAAAGTAATATGAAGAGTCGGGCAGATTACAAATGATCG
>JABXWE010020280.1:0-10445 GCA_014611495.1 Limonius californicus | reverse complement strand
AAATAATTATATAACAAAAAACAAGTAACCGAACTTAACTGTCCTTTTAGTAGCTATATAGAAACATGTCTAAATTTACAATCACAAGGCCGACGCTAGTGTACAATAAGTAGGCACCATAGCGGGCGATAGTAAACTCGGCCGCTTAACAGAACATGTACTAATCCTACAGGTAAACTCGGCCTGCTAGAAATTTTCTGCCTTAATCTTCATAGGTAAACTCGGCCGGTAGATATACCTACCTGCTATTTTGACCCTAATTAGAAATTAAAATATATGTAAAGTTGCAAAGTATTCACAAGCCATATGTACCTAATTCGGACACTCGGAAAAGGCAAGAATACCTTCAAAACAAAATTAATGATTTTAATAATGGGAAAGTGTCAACGTTAGAATTTGTTAAGTTAACTTCGCATTATTATAGTTCCACTATGTAATATTAAAATATATTTTTGTATAGTTTTAAGAATTGGTGTATATTTCTATGTGTATTGCTTTTAGGGTTATATTTAATAAATTTGTATGATGTCATATGCATTTGTGAATTTATTTAACAAAATTAGTACACTTATCGAGGTAATCTCGGCCGCTTTAGATACGTGTGCTAATCGCCTCTAATTATATGCTTGGACTACCAGGCCGAGTTTACCTATACAACTTAAGACTTATTTTGACCGCGAGAATTAAACTATCTAAAGCGGCCGAGATTACCTCTGGCCACCATAGCGTTTGACCAGGGGCCTTCTTGGAAATGCTTAAATGCTTTACAGAAATATACAAATGAATGACCACTTCCCAGCTTCAAAATACCTTTTTGTCGAATGGGTGAGACAGGTTTATTAATAAAGGTAGACCGCAATTTTACAAAGGGTTACTTAAGAAACTACACTAACATTTAAAATTTATAGAAAGAATTTGATCTAACCCAGCTAGCTTACATGTTTATTGTTTATTTGAATTTTAATATTAAGAGTTATGTTTTATTTGTTAGGTCATTGGGTGTAATACTGTTTCTGTTTATAAGTAGTTTTTTTGTTTATTTCATGGTTATAATTAATATTTTATAATAATTGAAAGAATGAAACTTATAACTAATAAGTTCTCTTGTAAATTTTTAATGTTTTTGTGTACTTTTATTAATATTTCCGTCGTACCCATCACTATTTAGTGGAAGGGGGGTAATAGCCTCGTTTGCCAGGAGCGCGCTGGCTTTGTACACCCATTTTTTTCTGTCTTGAAATTATACGTTTTATAGATTTTGCGCCGACGCGACTTTAAATAAGGAATACATCCAGATAATATATTTATAACAGATTTAACGATAATTTTGAATAATTAAGTTTAAAATGAGGAACTTAGACATAGGCAGCGATTTTACTGGAATACGCATATACCTACAATTTTTATTTGAATTAACTGCATATTCATACAAATTCTACATGCCAGATTAATGCAGACTGTATTTATGTAAATTTACTTACATGTTTAATTTAATTTAATAAATACACGCACGCAGATAAATTTAGAAAACGGATTATTGCTTAAATCCGAATATCGGATTTTTAAAAAAATCCGGATAGCGGTTTATTTAAGGTAAATCCGGATATCGAATTTTTCGGATATATCCGGATATCGGATTCTTCGGATAAATCCGGATAGCGGATTTTCCGGATGAATCCGGATAGTGAAGTTATCGGATACGGATTTGCAAGACGGATTTTATCCGGATAGTAAAAATCCGGCGGATTCCGGATTATTCGGATACCGGATAATTTAAAATCCGAAATCCGGATTTTAAAATGTAACGGATTTGACAGCACTACGCTAAAGTGCCTTCAAATTAGATAAAATATGCATTTACTGTTGTCACAGTTACATTAATAAGCGGTCTTTATACAAATTGTTAATAGACAACATTTTGAAGAGCGTAAAAAAATAGGAAAACTGATGAGAACTTATGATACAATTTGTTAAAGTACTGAAAAATAAACTAAAATTCAATTACATTTATGATATCTTCGGACATAATTTAGAAAACTTTTTCACGTTTTTACAAACTACTGTCCTTTAAGAATATATTGTATAAAACCCCAGACTCAAGATTTATCTAATTTTCTTCAAATCAGAATTTTATGAAAACTCTAATATTACCTAGTTGTTTAGCGTAACGAGCAGTGACGAAATTATCACAACTTAACTAAGCTGTACTGCGATCGAAAATGAATGAAGGTGCCGCTTTCTACTAATTGTTTCTTCTCCGAAGGTACCGTTTTCGGCTGACTTTTCTTCTCCGCTTAATAGCTATAGTGCTCTTGAATAATTCCAATTCCAAGAAGCCACAGAGCGATCGAAAATGAATGAAGGTACCGCTTCCTGCTGATTTTTCTTCTCGCTAGCTATAGTGCTCTCGAATAATTCCAATTCCAAGAAGCCAAGGAGCGATCGAAAATGAATGAAGGTACCGCTTCCTGCTGATTTTTCTTCTTCTCTTACTAGTTATAGTGCTCTTGAATAATTCCAATTCCAAGAAATTACAGTGCGATCTAAAATGAATGAAAGTACCGCTTCCTGCTGATTTTTCTGCTCCGCTTACTAGCTATAGTGTTCTTGAATAATTCCAGTTGCAAGAAGCCACAGTGCGATCGAAAATGAATGAAGGTACCGTTTTCGGCTGACTTTTCTTCTCCGCTTAATAGCTATAGTGCTCTTGAATAATTCCAATTCCAAGAAGCCACAGAGTGATCGAAAATGAATGAAGGTACCGCTTCCTGCTGATTTTTCTTCTCGCTAGCTATAGTGCTCTCGAATAATTCCAATTCCAAGAAGCCAAGGAGCGATCTAAAATGAATGAAAGTACCGCTTCCTGCTGATTTTTCTGCTCCGCTTACTAGCTATAGTGTTCTTGAATAATTCCAGTTGCAAGAAGCCACAGTGCGATCGAAAATGAATGAAGGTACCGCTTCCTGCTGACTTTTCTTCTCCGCTTACTGGCTATAGTACTCTTCAATAATTCCAATTCCAAGAATCCACAGTGCGTTCGAAAACGAATGCAGGTACCGCTTCCTGCTCACTTTTCTTCTCCGCTCAATAGCTATACTGCTCTTGAATAATTCCAATTCCAAGAAATTACATACCGAGCGAAAATGAATGAAAATGCCGCTTCCTGCTAATTTTTCTTCTCCGCTTACTAGCTATAGTGTTCTTGAATAATTCTAATTGCAAGAAGCCACAGTGCGATCGAAAATGAATGAAGGTACTGCTTCCTGCTGACTTTTCTTCTCCGCTTACTGGCTATAGTACTCTTCAATAATTCCAATTCCAAGAATCCACAGTGCGTTCGACAACGAATGCAGGTACCGCTTCCTGCTCACTTTTCTTCTCCGCTCAATAGCTATACTGCTCTTGAATTCCAAGAAGTGCAATCGAAAATGAATTAAGGTGCCGCTTCCTGATGACTTTTCTTCTCCGCTTAGTAGTTATAGTGCTCTTGAATAATTGCAATTCCAATAAGTTACAGTGCGATCGAAAATGGACGAAAGTGCCGCTTCTTACTAATTTTTGCGTGCAACAATATTACAGATACCGAGGAAAATTAAAAAATTTGTAGTATGTGAATAAGCTTCGTACAGCTTACTGTTTTTAGAAAAGTTATTACTTCTACAGAATTTTAAAGAGTTTTTTTTGTGTGAATTACGATTTATTTCGTCCTTAAGCGTTTACTACCTGCTTTGAAAGCAATTACTGATATAACTGGAGTGCCAAAACGTAAACAATATAATTGTAATTGTATTTTGACGTCGTTACTGAACGTGAAAAATCAATAAAATTCAATCTTGCTGATGTTACTTTTGTCATATTTTGTAGTATAATTTAGTGCAGCGTATTTTCAATGCGAAAAAATATTTCTATACAGAATACTAATGCAGGGATTCCGATGTCAAATAGGCGAATTTTCTCGGAAGGACGCATTCCTGCCTCATGCCATCTCGTAGGCCGAATACAATATCACACTTTAAATAAATAAAAATGTGTTGCTTACCGTAGTTCCTTGAATTGTTCCTCCACCATAATCTATTTAAACAAACAGTAATTTTGCCGTTTTATTTTCAGGAATTGCTACCAACTGTTCCGCGGGTTGCGCACATTCGTCGCCCGTTCACGTACGATCGGGAGAGTTAAGGCAGCGTGGTCTCCGGTCAGTACTTGGATGGGTGACCCGAAAATTGCGTTAACCCGGCGCCTCTCTCCAGTGAGGATTGGTCACTATGGGAGAGTAGATCAACAACCCTCCTCCCTTGCCCAACAATGGGATGTTGCGGGCTAATAAAGAAAGAAAGTTTCCGTGTGATTTCCGTCACTGCAGTCAATGTGGCCTCCCGTAAATCCTCGATTGCTATCAACAAATTCCTTTATAAACTTGCTGGAAGAATTCAAGGTGAAGTTCAACATCGTGGAGTTGTTTGACAAACGGTCTTAAACATAGTTGCTGGTAATTGTTAGCGTTCACGTTCTTATTGCAAAAATTTAGTTCAATTATTCTGCTTCTCAACATCGCAATCCAAATTCCAATTTTAAGGAATGTTGTGAGGTCTTCTGATGTGTGTGAATATTTTCCATAGTTTGAGACTTTATGTAGCCATTAAGATGAAAAAGGTTACCTTTAAAATGTCATAATTGTCGTCGATGCTAATAAACATGGTACAGTATTGGACACTTTTCAAAATTTGCCAACTACTCTTGTAACCCTCTGTATGGAGGCTTTCTGGCTCGTACCGTATGAAAGAGCTACAATGTAAATGTTGAGTAACTCAGTTACAGAAACAACATAATGTTCATTACTTGTTTGGCGAGATAAATATTTTAATAATCTGCTGGGGGTTTGCATCCATCCGCTGTTGATATCGTATGCAGTGTCTTCCGTAAATACAGATGCCCTGCCCTTAGACTTTCCTTTAGACACGCTGCCTGAAGGTGATTGAAAATATCATTGTGGAGAATTGCTCTTGGAATTGCTTGAAGCAAGAATGATAGGAGTTCTGACTAATACCATTTTGGTTACCTTCTCCGGATCGAAAGTACTATTGCTATTTCTTTCAATAAAAAGACATGAATTATTAACTTTATTTTGGTTGCGATAAAGTAAGGAATATTATAGATGCCCACAAAAACGCTCTGCTAGGTTTTGAATTCTTATGTCTTATCTCTTATAATGTTATTTGATTCGAAATGAATATGTGCAACAATCTATTGTCACAATGTATGTTACTTCTGGTTAAACCAACAGTAAAAATTTACACATTTTTGACACCATTGTTATAAAAGAACTTCCTGAAGATATGCAAGTTTACATTACAACGACTTAATTTCCCAAGTATGGTTATCTTAATGTAAACTGCACATGTATTACTTTTTCTGGAACTGAGATTTATTTTGAAATAAAAATAAGATTAACAGAATTAAAGCAGTCGACCCAGATAGGTATTTTATGTTAGAAACGAAGGAGTTCAAGGCGGTATTTAACAATGCGTATATAGAAACTAGAGCATTGTAACAAATGCATATTGTTTTTTTAACATTTTAGATTGAAGCTACAAAAGGAAAGGTACGGCAACCAGGACTGTAGGTATTGCATAAGGTACTTAGAATGCATTTATAAAAGTAATCCGCATGCTTACTCAAATACATCGGAAGCTTAATTTAATTTTTCAAAATATGGATATGAAAATTAACTCTCCAATCAGAAAATCATGTAATATACCATGAATTACAATTAGTTGCAATTAAACAATTAGTAGATTTGGTATTCCATTTATCTGAAATCTGAGAGAATGAATAAATTTCATGATTTAGTGGATACTTTAGTGTGGTAGCATAGGAAGGCCAATTATAGTTATTTATCAGTTCATTTACACTTATTCTCCATGGATTTTACGTTTTTTTTTCTAAGTATCCATGGCAAATCAATTTGACTTGCACATCACCAAAGACCTACCCTGTCTAATAGCATAAACGGCAATTCTGTAAATATATTTTAACCTGTGTTATTAATTAGTTTTTATATTTATATGAATATATTTTTTGGAAGACACAATGTTTCGGTTGCATAGGCGAGCAATGCAAACGCATTTATAGTGCAAAACAATTTGTGTTGGTCAGTACTCGGATGGGTGGAGTAATATAGTGGCATATGCAGCAAGTCCTGCTTCGGAGGGCACTTAAAGCCGTCGGTCCCGGTAGCGGTACTTCTCGTCTCTGTTCAGCAGGTTAGGCTAGCCTAATAAATGCCAACGGGGCTCACAAAACCTACTCCATTGTAGGTAACCAACAGTTGGTCAATGGCGTATATACAGAACAGGAAGTAGTACACAATGCTTGGGTACTTCGTGATCTACTGAAAAGTGTCACCACTGATAGTTTAGAGACCAGTCCATTAACCAACTGAATGCTGAAGTGCAAGCCAAATGGGCTAAACGGGAGTCTGGCCATATGGAAAGCTTCTAAATCTAGATTCGTGTTATATTCAAAATTGTGAATGTGCGCCATCGTAATGGTCAACTGCTTTCAGATGTAGCTATAGTTTATGTCAACTGGATAGCTCTTTTTGGAGTTCATAATTTCGCTACTTCGATACTTTCGATACTTTGGTACATTGATTGTTTCAGTAATTAGATAATTTCTTTACTTTGATACTTTCGCTACTTCCATATTTTTAATACTATTGATATTTTGAAACTTTTAACATTTCGTCATTTTTGACATTTCGACGCTTTCGATAATTGAATAATTTTAGTATTTCGATGCTTTGATGTATTTAGTATTTCAATACTCCGATTATTTGAAACTTTCAATATTTCCACAATTTCGATATTTCGCTACTTCGATACTTTCGATACTTTGGTACATTGATTGTTTCAGTAATTAGATACTTTCTTTACTGTGATATTTTCCCTACTTCCATACATTCAATACTATTGATACTTTTAACATTTCGGTACGTTTGACACTAGGATGCTTTCGGTTACTTGATAGTTGTAGTATTTTGATGCTTTGATATATTTAATATTTCAGTACTCCGATAATTTGAAATTTCCAATATTTCCACAATTTCGCTACTTCGATACTTTCGATACTTTGGTACATTGATTGTTTCAGTAATTAGATACTTTCTTTACTTTGATACTTTCGCTACTCCCATACTTTCAATACTATTAATATTTTGATGGTTTTAACATTTCGGTATTTTTGACACATCGAAGCTTTCGATAATTTGATAATTCTAGTATTTCGAGACTATGCTATATTTAGTATTTCAATACTCCCATAATTTGAAATTTCCAATATTTCCACAATTTCGCTACTTCGATACTTTCGATACTTTGGTACATTGATTGTTGCAGTGATTAGATACTTTCTTTACTTTGATACTTTCGCTACTTCCATATTTTCAATACTATTGATATTTTGATACTTTTAACGTTTCGGTACGTTTGACACTTGAATGCTTTCGATAATTTAATAGTTGTCGTATTTCGATGCTTTGATATATTTAGTAGTTCAATACTCCGATAATTTGAAACTTCCAATATTTCCACAATTGCGCTACTTCGATACTTTCAATACTTTGGTACATTGATTATTTCAGTAATTAGATACTTTCTTTACTTTGATACTTTCGCTACTCCCATACTTTCAATACCATTAATATTTTGATAGTTTTAACATTTCGGTATTTTTGACACATCGAAGCTTTCGATAATTTGATAATTCTAGTATTTCGAGACTATGCTATATTTAGTATTTCAATACTCCCATAATTTGAAATTTCCAATATTTCCACAATTTCGCTACTTCGATACTTTCGATACTTTGGTACATTGATTGTTGCAGTGATTAGATACTTTCTTTACTTTGATACTTTCGCTACTTCCATATTTTCAATACTATTGATATTTTGATACTTTTAACGTTTCGGTACGTTTGACACTTGAATGCTTTCGATAATTTAATAGTTGTCGTATTTCGATGCTTTGATATATTTAGTAGTTCAATACTCCGATAATTTGAAACTTCCAATATTTCCACAATTGCGCTACTTCGATACTTTCAATACTTTGGTACATTGATTATTTCAGTAATTAGATACTTTCTTTACTTTGATACTTTCGCTACTCCCATACTTTCAATACCATTAATATTTTGATAGTTTTAACATTTCGGTATTTTTGACACATCGAAGCTTTCGATAATTTGATAATTCTAGTACGTAGAGACTATGCTATATTTAGTATTTCAATACTCTGATAATTTAAAACTTTCAGTATTTCCACAATTTCGCTACTTTCATACTTTCAATACTATTGATATTTTGATACTTTTAACGTTTTGGTACGTTTGACACTTGGATGCGTTCGATAATTTGATATATTTAGTATTTTAATACTCCGATAATTTAAAACTTCCAATATTTCCACAATTTCGCTACTTCAATACTTTCAATACTTTGGTACCTTGATTGTTGCAGTGGTTAGATACTTTCTTACTTTGATACTTTCGCTACTCCCTTACTTTCAATACTATTAATATTTTGATACTTTCAACATTTCGGTATGTTTGACAGTTAAACACTTTCCATAATTTGAACTTCTAGTATTTGGATACTTTGATATATGTAGTTTTTAATACTGTTATAATTTGAAGTATTTCGATGATTTCGCTACTTCGTTACATTGATGATTTCGGCATTTAGATACTTTCACTAATTCCATGCTTTCAACCCTAACGCCATTTTGATACTTTTAACATTTCGATACATTTAATACTTCGCCACGTTCGATATTTTTATACTTTTAGTATTTCGATAATTTGATACTTTCGGTATTTGTATACTTCGTTAATCTGACACTTTGATAGTTGCGATATTTTGATATTTCAGTACACTTGAGGCATCAATACTTGCGATATTTTATACCTTTAGTTTTCTAAGACGTTGAATAATACTTTAATACCCTACTGTTAGACAAAATTAAAATAGTTCATATATTTATGTAATTATTAATTTTACAAGCAACGGTAAAGCAGCGAGGTATGCCTAGTAAGTCTTCTAGCCTGCACTTCCCGTGCTTAGGAGATTACATATCGTCTATAGTTGTTGAACTTTATAGCAACACAAACACGGGGAGAAGATTGCTATGTTATAGGGATGTATTACAAACGTAAATGTACATTTTCGCACGTGTTATATGATTAAGTTAATACACCTAGCTGTACCTATACAGAAATGAATCAGTAACCAAAAATGCAAATTAATGTTATGTAAGAACCAAAAGTTATGACTGTATATATTTTCAATATGTATAATAGTCTTTGGGTACTGATTTTTAAATAATTACACGAAAACTTTTAGAATGTTGATATAAGTGTTATTCATTCATCTGCCTACATGCAACATGCAAAAATCAGTCTACGTATTACACACACCTATGACTGTATATATGCACACTTCACCTTTCAAAACATGTTACCTTTGAGAGCACCCTACGACGGTTCTTGTGTGGTCAAACTTGAAGCAGTCAATTCCTAGCGATCGGCTAAATCAGATCGCCTGAGCTTAAAAAGTGAAATCACTCTCGCTTTCATACGTATCTATCCGCGCGGTGCTTCTTGTCCGGTATCTTCGGCTGCAGATTTACATTATTATAAAGAAGAATAATTTTCTATAGATTTGAATTTCAATTGGCTTCAAAAAATGAAACGAAATGTAATACGCGCGCGAAATTATTAATATTTACTACAAATAATACTTCAGCAGCTGATAGTTAAAGTATGATAAAATTTGACTAAAAGATTAAATAAGATGAAGTTCGCGTGTGTAGTTTTTTTAACTGTTGTAGCCAGTTCTTTGGCAAATCAATGCTCGAACAGAAGAAGCAATTCAAAGTTATTATGTTACTATAGCGAAGTTACAGACATTAATACTTGCATGTGCACACACATAATTTTACCAGCAAATTCTGACGCTCGAACCATCGACTCTGTACGACAACAGTTTAAGGGCGGGCATGTTTTGTTAACTGCCAATGAGTTCAATGAGGTAGGTAAAAAATATTGCTAAAGATAATGAATGGTTATTTAAATAACATAGTTTAATTTACAACAACACGTAAAACCTGTTAGATGTGAACTTGAAGCTAGGAATTGCATAATTCATTCATGCTGTAGTTAATTATAAACGTTATTTAATTCGTGCCAACTATGGTAATCAACAAATTTTTTGTTGAAAACCGCAGGATCGTGATGTACATACTTGGCATTTAAGACAATCAAAAATCATCATTGTAACTAACCCTCTGTATATAGTTTGATTATCTTCATAAGCATCGTTTTTCTAAATTATTTACTAATTAATTATTAAGAATATGTAAAGAAAATGCTAATTATCTACTGCT